>JASCZW010005840.1:0-205699 GCA_034211315.2 Aedes japonicus
ACCTTTTATGCGTGAAATCTCAAAGAGAGTTATTAGTATTGGTTTGTGTTATCTCGCGTGAAATTCCAATAAGAATGATTCATCGTTAATTAGCCTAAATCCGCTGAGCAGTTCATCTGACAGCACACATAACCTTCGTTCACATAAAATGTATCGTTTAGTGCGGATGAATATTATTGGGTATCATAATATCATTTATGCAACCATAAGTTGCAGAAGAAAATTAGCAATCATCCATTCTACAACTACCTCGTTTGCTCATTCACGACAGATACGCGTAGCCAGTGCATGATGTGTCAGTGTCTCGTACTAATAACCTCGACCGAAAAGTTAGTCAAGTTGTTAGTACGAGACACTTGAAGAAGTCTGCACATTGTAGACAAAATACGCGTATCTGTCGAAGATAAGCAAAGGTAGTTGGAATTAAATGAAGATTACTAATTTTTCTTCTAATTTATAGTTACAAGTATTCCACTAAACAGCTCAAACCCTCTAGGATTCACTATTTATGTATTTTTCAATTACATTCAATGGATACACATAATATAAATAGGTATATGATATGTGTGAAGCTATGTGATGTTTTTAATAATTTTAATTTTGTTTCTTGGTACAGTGTAGATAACTGCTCTATTATTTTGTCACTCTAATATGTTTCTGGAACCTAGAAAACTCCACAAATATATTGTAAGGCTCATTTAATGCTCTATCTTCGAAGTATTTCAACGGACGTACGTAATTATCGTCGGAATAGCCATTACCTCTTGGATTTTCAATAAAAAATTATTTCTCCTAATCAAAACTCAAGGGTCGTTTGTCATCATCAATTTTACTGGAATTTATAGACTTGAGCAGGACATTGATCGTATTGACATGACAATACTATTTTTCAAGTAACCTCATGACATGCTATTAGTTCAAGTAAAATAAGAATTAAAGCCGGCCTTCTGAAGTGGAATGGGTCATATTCAACAGAGCGCCAACACATTTTTGAAGTCAATGGAAGAATATCAAACCGAATTTAAGTTACTTCAACTGTTTTGCAAGGCTCTCGATTGGGTTCTTTTCTTCATGCTGTATTTGGCGGCCTGAAAAGTGCCTTTGTGGCTTCGCATTTTCTTCCGATGACGTTGGTAATCGCCAATGTGAACCATTTTCTATGAGCATCACTCCTTGAATGACGGCTGTCAAAATTTCAGTCATTTCGGTCCACGCATTCATTAGTGACAACAGTGAGAAGAGACCGATCAGCAAGTTTTTTTTTAAATGTAAAAATCCGAGTTTCGAGTTTTGATTTTGTATTTTCTACGCAAGAAAACGGCTGCCGAAATTAAAGCCAAGGTGGATAAGTATTTTCCAGACTCTGCTCCGTCGATTCAAACTATTTATAAGTGGTTTGCTGATTTTCGTTCTGGCCGAACGAGCATCGTTGACACACCGCGTTGTGGACGCCCAAATGTGGTCACTATAACAGAGAACGTCGATAAAATCCATGCTATAGTATTGGAGGATCCAAAAGTGAAATTGAGGCTATAGGAATTTCAATGGAAAGTTTTGGCAACATCATGCATTTCGTTTTAGGTATAAAGAAGCTCTGCGCGTGATGGGTGCCGCGTTTGCTTACAATGGACCAAAAACGCATTCGTGTTACAACCTCTCAGGAGAATTGGAGCAGGTTTACACGCAATCCGGAAGGAGTTTGTGCGCCGATTCATAACCATGGAATTTTTTAAATGTAAAAATCCGAGTTTCGAGTTTTGATTTTGTATTTTCTACGCAAGAAAACGGCTGCCGAAATTAAAGCCAAGGTGGATAAGTATTTTCCAGACTCTGCTCCGTCGATTCAAACTATTTATAAGTGGTTTGCTGATTTTCGTTCTGGCCGAACGAGCATCGTTGACACACCGCGTTGTGGACGCCCAAATGTGGTCACTATAACAGAAAACGTCAATAAAATCCATGCTATAGTATTGAAGGATCAAAAAGTGAAATTGAGGCTATAGGAATTTCAATGGAAAGTGTTGGCAACATCATGCATTTCGTTTTAGGTATAAAGAAGCTCTGCGCGTGATGGGTGCCGCGTTTGCTTACAATGGACCAAAACTCATTCGTGTTACAACCTCTCAGGAGAATTGAAGCTAGTTTACACGCAATCCGAAGGAGTTTGTGCGCCGATTCATAACCATGGATGAATAGTGGGTTTCCCGGGCGAAAGTGCTCCGGAGCGCCCGAAAACGCAACAATCGGCGGAAAAGCTTATGGCCTCCGTGTTTTGGGATGCGCATGGTGTAATATTCGTTGTCTATCTTGAAAAAGGTTAAACCATAACAGGCGCATACTATGCAGCGTTATTGGATCGTTTAAAGGATGAAGTCCAGAAAAAAACGGCCGCATTTGCAGAGAAACCGCTCAAGCCTCAATTGTTCAATTGAATGAAATTCGGTATCGGTAATCGGTAATTGAATGAAATTCGGTATCAATTGATTCCCCATCCACCGGAATCGCCCGACTTGCCCCCCCAGTGACTTCTATTTGATGAATCCTAGAGGGTTTGAGCTGTTTAGTGGAATACCTGTAACTAGAAATTAGAAGAAGAATTAGTATCTTCCATTTAATTCCAACTACCTTTGCTTATCTTCGACAGATACGCGTATTTCGTCTACAATGTGCAGACTTCTTCAGTGTCTCGTACTAATAACTCGACTTAAAGAAAACCTTCGCCACCTGCCGTATATATACTATTTTCTTAATACAAAGCGTTTACCTATCATTATGTTGTTTATACCTATCTTATAATTATTTTGTTTATATCTATCCTGATTCAAAAACAAGTGTACTTAATATCTACCTCACTTTTTTTTTCATCCATACCTAACCTACTTATTGTGTAGCAGCGGGTGCTCCGCTTCGTCGGGTTTGATTTCGTTTGGGTATTTAGTTGAAGAGCCATGTGTAACTGTTGCCTTGGTCTTTGTTTAGTAGATTTGTGTTCTGTTGTTTGTTTATTTCTAAGCTTTCTGCGACGTCTAATTTCCAGGGTGTAGATGTAGTCCGTAATATTGTGATGTCATTCGTCGTTATGTCGTGATTTTCCGTGAAGATGTGTTCTGCGACTGTTGATTTGAAGTTATGTGAAATTCCTTTCTCGTTCTGTTTAACAGCCTTAGTCACCTCCGCTAGATGCTCCTTGAACCTTGTTGCCAAGGTTCTCTTTGTTTGACCTACATATATTTTGCTGCAGTGTTTACACTTGATTCTGTATACCCCTGCTCTGCCTAAGGTGTCTACTGAACCTTTGGTGGAGCCTAACATCGGTGCTAGTTGGTTGTGCCTACTGGAAAAAACTAAGTCTAAACCAAATTCCCTAAGTCGTGGTTTTAGCTTTTGTGTAATGTCTTTATCAAAGGGGACGGATACACGTTTCAGGGGTTCAGGTGAGTCTGAGAGGGTTGTTTGTGATTTCCTATGAAGATGTTTTTCCTTTTTGTTGATGATCGCTTGAATTGTCCTCTTTTCGTACCCATTGAGTCTGGCAGTTTCGAAGATATATGTTAATTCTTTGGATTTTCCAGTTTTATTGAGAGGAAGGGTCAACATCCGGTGAATCATCTTCTTCAAACCACTCTTTTCAGCACAAAATGGCCACTTTCCACCACATGATAAACAAAATAATAATAAGATAGGTATAAACAACATAATGATAGGTAAACGCTTTGTATTTAGAAAATAGTATATATACGGCAGGTGGCGAAGGTTTTCTTTAACTCGAGTTATTAGTACGAGACACTGAAGAAGTCTGCACATTGTAGACGAAATACGCGTATCTGTCGAAGATAAGCAAAGGTAGTTGGAATTAAATGGAATATACTTATTCTTCTTCTAATTTCTAGTTCTATTTGATCCCAAACCTAAAGAGATGGCTCCCGGTAAGCGATTTTACTCAAATGATGAGCTCATAGATTAAATCGATGGCTATTTTGAAGGACTTCCGAAGGAGTACCAAAAAACAATACGCAACTAGCGATTTGAAATTGGTTCACTGTTGTAAAACCCCTTGGTCCGAAGTTCACCTTGAAGCCAGCATCTTGCTATACACATTTGCGCCTTTGTTTTGATTTGCTTTGTTATTTTGAAAGAATATTTGAGAGTGTGTTCGTGTGAGTTCATTATTAGGGGCGCATTATTAGGCTTGGAACCGATGTGCTAGTGCTGACTGAGCCAAGAAAAAAATCGTATATGTTCGAGACCTACTGATCTTAGACTTAGTTTATGGTACTAATGAATAATGGCTACGCTGCAAAGGAGTTGGTCCGCTGTCGAAAGAGTGCTCTACCTTAGTACAGAACTCTTCCATTGCTTGACGGTAGTAATCCTGGAACGTAAATTGTTACACGAACAAAATGTTTTTTTTTTATAAATGACAAAATTAATCTATCGTACATTTTAATATGATTCATTTCCCATTTCTCATTTCACAATTCTCAAAGCAAATTTTTTAGTCATAATTAGTTAGGTGTACATACAAATGTTTTTGAAGAAATAATGTTAAATTTGTCCACAGACAAGTAGCATGTCGTGAGTTTTACTCCTAAATTGAAAAGTGTGTCTAGTTCAATCAGGTATGCTGACCAGTTTTTCGACGATTCGCTTCATGTTTCGGTATGATGAATTAGGGCAGCTGATAGTGAACTTTTCCTGCTACTGCTCCGCTATCTGACCTTTAAACTTTATTGCTGTTGGTGTAGCTTTATCTTCACCAATTATTTCATGTATGTACAGATAATAACTCGCAGTGGATCATTAGGTTTCCCGTTGAATTCCTGGGGTTTCCAAGAAGCAAATTGTGATTTTACGCTAAAATAGGAGCTGCCGGTGAATTACTGCAGTGATTTTTTTGTTTCAATAATTCAATTAGGATATTTATTAGGATCCACCGAAATTTATCAGATTTTTTAAAAATGACTCTGGAAACATCCCAAAACAATGATGGCAGAATATCAGAATTCTGCAAGCATTCCAAAACTGTTCTAGATACATCCGAGAAGAATCCTGGAAGATAGCTAGAGCTAGAAATGTGTTGGAAGCATTCTAAAACTACGCTATAAGTATTCAATAACTAATCGGGCAATAGCAATTTGCACGTTGACTTCAAATGGCATACGCAGCATCTGTTTCTTATTAAATGCGCTCAATTGACAAGAGGCTCTTCGAGATGCAATTTGGAATCGTTTGAGCAAGAAATCACACAACAAATGTTTGCATTAAAAAAAAACCTTCAAAATCTTTCTCTTTTTGTATCTTAGAATCAATTGAACAACATATTTCGAAGTTTCTTTACCGCATGAACTGAATTGAACAAATAAAGTCTTAGTATTCAATTAGCTTTGACTACAGTTATCTGTTTATTTGATTTAGAGGGCCATAAAAAATAAACAATCAACAAATTTTACGTTGTTTACGTTCAGCAAATCTGTGTTTCGAAAATTCTCATTACAATAAAAGAACTGGCAAAATCACAAAATATTGATCTAAGGATCGGATAAACTCGGTTTTGTCACATAAATAATGCGACTTTAGCGTGATAATAAACTTTCTACCGTAATTCATAGATTATTTATTGTCGTTAAAACTAACGTGAAGATAGGTTCAAAAATGTGTACAGTAACTAAGAATATATGTAACAGTATAGGTAAATCAATGGAAACCTGAAGCAGAAATCACAAGAACCAATCAGTTATACGAAAATAATCTGCAACGCTTCAACAGTGCCACGCAAGCGGGGTAACTCGCGATTATCACTGGAATTCCCAATACCATTTGGAGGCCTCACGACTATTGATCTCGGGCACGCTTGGCTTGCACCATTGCCATATGTTATAACATAGCCAAAAGTCACTATTGCACTCTTCACTTCCGTTGTATTTTCCGTTTTCCAATCTACTTCATGGGTAGTGGCTTCATTGGTGGAAACCCCATCATGAGGTTTGTGCTTACCAACTTTTATCAAAATGTTTAGCACCTATGGGTGCCATCATTTCGAATATCTTATGATACGATATGCAAATATTATACTCCCACGTAAGAGAAACCGAGCCAGACCAAGCTCTTTTGTTACGAACCTACCTGTAAAACCGGTCTAACTTGTCACTGCCAGTGACCGATGTTCCCTTGAAAAAGGTGGTCTCACAGA
Source organism: Aedes japonicus (assembly GCA_034211315.2). Lineage (NCBI taxonomy): Eukaryota > Metazoa > Arthropoda > Insecta > Diptera > Culicidae > Aedes > Aedes japonicus. Next base: position 6,191 of record JASCZW010005840.1, read on the forward strand.
AAAATAAACTTACGAGATATGCGACACGATCACAAGAAGCGACCATTACCAACTATCGATCATTGGTTCGCAATCGTGCTGGGTAGATCAAAACACGGGACGCTTCATTGCATGCGTTGTGTGGTGGTAAAAAGTATAAATGGTGGGATGCGAAAAAGAACAAAAGACTAAAACTTGTTGATGGCCTCAGTTGAACAAAAAAAAATCTACCGGGGAGTATTGTTATCACGATGATTAAATTTTCAGATTTTCTGACAATGGCAATATTCAAAATACTGCACATAACGCATTATTTTCAGTTCTTGCATCGGGTTATTCAAACGATCGCAGCGCTGGGCAAAGTCTTGAGTAACGAAAATGAAGTGAATCATATTTTTTATAGGAGAAGTAAAGATTTATGGTTTAAAAAACAACAAATAGTAGTACTGTCAATCAGTCTTTTCTTGTTAGGATTGCTTAAAACCTCTGCTTCGTAGATTTTCAGGTTTCATTGTAGTAAACTATGGCATGATAACATTGTGGCTTATATCCATTACAGAAAACAGATTGATTCTTTTGAGAAATCTAAAGAAAAAAAAATGCATTTCAAGTTAATTCTAAATTCTTAGTCCAAACAAGTTTTTCAGTATATCACACTCAGATTATTTTACAGATATCTGTAAAGTTTTACCGAATTCTCAACAGCTGAACGTTCGGTAATCCAATTTTACGGGTTTCAGTAAAATTTTACCGAAATCCGTAAAATCGGATTACCGAACGTTCAGCTGTTGAGAATTCGGTAAAACTTTACAGATTTCTGTAAAAAAAATCTAAGTGTTTAAGAAGTATGGTCGTAAATACCTACAAGGCATTCTGCCCGGCCGATTCAATTTAGTCGTAGAATTTACAAAAATTTAATCGGCTACATTTGCAAGGCAACAATAGTTTTGCTGCATTAATAATGCAAGATCAAAGCAAGCATAGCATAACCAAAAATTAGATCATAATTTTTTTCATCGGGGTAACTTGAATTGTTTGCCAAAACTCAATTTAGAAGAATTATAAGAAAAAAAATGCCTTGAGATCATTTACCATATTTCTACATGTCGTGGTGAATCAGATGAAGATGAAGATTTTGGTTATACCCTTAGCTATCATTTGGAAATTGATGTATAATTAATGTTAAACTTGTTTTGTGAGTGTTCTCGATGTACTCCAATTATTGCAGCAGCCAATGATTTTTGTAGACGACGCTCAAACTGCAAATATTTGTCCACTTAAGCTTACAATTTGAAAGTTAGGATGTTATATCCTTGCTGCCTACAATTAAGTGGTTCTCTTTCCGACTATTAAACTTTCCTCACTTTTTAAAACATCTTCTGCTTACTTGTCCGTATAAATTGTGCATAGATATTTTGCTCAACGACGTATTTGGGGTATCATCCCAACCACATAGGAAGTAACTGCAGCATTTGGGTTATCGTTAGGTTATCGCATTTTTTATTAGGATAGTCCAATGAATGACTCCTTTTTTGTTTGTTTATTGCTAAAGGGTGTCCTCAGTTAAACTGCATCACTTTAAACTCGTCCTCAAAAACAAGTCTATCAACTGATTTTCATGAAATATTCAGGGAATAAAATACGATGTATAATCTTGGTTTATGTATTTTTATTTCACTGTATTTCTTTACCAAATCCAAAAGCCCGAACTTTCTTCTTGATACCACGCATAAGATTTTGTAAAACTCTTGAACCGACATTTTTTCCGCTTTCAACCATGACGTCAACACTTCCGGTTCTGTAGTGATAACTTTAGGATGCTTACGAAGTTCGTGCTTTATTATAGCACAATATTTTTCAATTGGCTGCAACTCGGGAGAGTTTGGGAGATTAAGGTCCTTCAGCACGAAATTGACACCATTCGTCTTGTACCACTCCAGAACATCCTTAAAGTGACTGATTCCACGCCAAATCGGTCGGTCACCAAACTCAACTATCTTCGATTTTGATGAAACTTGGTACACGTCTTCGGTATGTTGAAAAAAAAAATCTACTGGTGTTAAGATTATTTGGATTCAAGAGTAACTTTTGAGATGGGTGTATGTTTTTTTTCCAACATTTTACTTGAAAAATCGTAGTTCAAAAACCATTACATTTAGAGAAAAATTTTATATGGGGGAGTTGTAGAGAACTAAAAAGACTTTGTAAAAAAAATGTACACTGAAAAAAAAAAATTTTTTTCATAAAGAAAAATCGAAAATAAATACTAAAACTCAAATATAAAAAAAACATATTTTTAATATTTTTCAAATTTGTTTTGTGGAAATTTAAGAAAAAAAGACACGTTTTGAAAAAAACTCTAGGATGGACGCTCTTATAATAAAAAAGTTTTCCGAAGAGCGAACTTTGGTGCATATTTCAAATTTTGGTTATTCATTATTATAAATGAAAATTAATTATACAATATGACTTTGGTGATCATTAAAAACAATAATGATTATAATGATAAATCACCTGAACGCAACCGTTTTCGAGATTTTTCGGATTTTATTTCAATAGAATGAAAAAACCTCAGAAAATTCGCTCTTTTCTTAAGTTAATCGAGATTTCCACCAGAAATGATAAATTTTCCAAGATCTTCATATTATAACGTTCACATTACTCTAATGTCCTCTTTTCTTTTGATATCAGGATGATAAGAAGACTCATTTGAAAAGAACAAGATAAATAGCACTATTGTTTTAATATTGCAATCAATATATTTATAATTGTTTTATGGCTGTATCGGTCAGGCCGCTCAGAGGATGAAGGGAGCGAATTAAAAAGTAACAGCGAGATAGATGTCGCAGGGGCAACAAGTGTGAAATGGACAGATGATGAAATTATGCGGAGGGTCATATAGAAGAAGCATATTAATCGAACTGCTGACTATTTTGCCAAGCTCCAACGATGTTAGAGGTCGGGTGTAGTGTGTGAAAACTACACTCCGAACAGTTCGGTGATGTAGCGATGAAAGTAACACATATTGTTTAAGGTAGGTAGACAAATAGCAGCTATAACGTATGTCAGGTATATCTTCTCATAAAAAAAACAGCTAATGTACGCTGCCTGTAAACTACCAGAGATGTTTTATACCTGCATTTACAAAGGTACCACAGCCAATATATATGCTCATACATAGTCGCATTCATCAGTAAAATCTATCTGAGTGAACTGAGAATGGACTTTAACATGAAGAAGTGTTGTATGCCGTTTCCCACTAAACGGTGCTCAAAAAACCTTCGTAAATTAACCGAACAAAATGTCAAAAAACTCAAGTTTATGGGCAAAACACATTTGGACACTTCTTTGATGATTTGTGATAATTGTCGTTTGCATTTAAATAGAACGGAACAATCCCATGCTGCAATTTCGGAGCCTAGTGAGAAACCATCAATTACTAACATTATGGATCCACAACCATCTATATCACGGCAAGTAGACTTGTATGGTCTCGAGGAAACGCCATCGGCAATATCATTAATGTCAGTGCCATCTGATAGCAGTGTGCAAGATTATTCAAGGCGCCATAATATTGAGCTATTTAACAAGGGCGTAGCTGGAATCAACGTTTCGCCAATATCGGCTAAAAAGTTCCTGAACGTAAATTATGCCCGCAAAAAGTTCAAAGATGTTTCAAACGGCATTCGGACACACATATTTGGGATCAAGCGGAGGAGGATGACCTGGAACAATTGAAAGTGAAAGCTAAAAAGGCTAAAAACACAAGAGAAACAATCGTTAGCTATTGTTGTTTTAATATCACGAGTAATTTATGAAAAGGGCGTATTTTTTGAGGTTTTGAAATTTTATTGAAAGAAAATCAGAAATATCTTGATAACGGTTGCGTTTACGTGGTTTATCATTATTATTATTATTGTTTGTAATGATCTACAAAACCATATTGTAACATCAAAATTTATTTATAAGAATGAATAACCAAAATTTGAAATATACACCAAAGTTCGCTATTTTAAAAACTTTTTTATTATAAGAGCGTCCATCCTAGAGTTTTTTTTAAAACGTGTCTTTTTTCCTCAAATTTCCATACAATAAATTAAAAAAATATTAAAAATATGTTTTTTTAGATATTTTATTTTTAGTAATTATTTTTGATTTTTCTTGATGAAAAAATAATTTTTTTTTCTGTGTATATTTTTTTAAGAAAGGCTTTTTAGTTCCCTACAATTCCCTTATATAAAGTTTTTCTCTAAATGTAATGGTTTTTGAACTACGATTTTTCAAGTAAAATGTTGGAAAAAACACATACGCCCATCTCAAAAGTTACTCTTGAACCCAAATTATCTTAACACCAGTGGAATTTTTTTTTCCAACGTACCGAACTCATGTGCCAAGTTTCATCCAAATCAATGATGATCGGGTATGATTTTTGGGATTTCCGGCACATTCTGGATGGAATCCCTCAAGTAGTAACAAGAGGCCAGGTCCGGCCAAAACATTGTAGGAAGTTGTCACGAATGGCTTGCTCCGTTATCACACGAACAAATCCCCTGCCAAATCATGAATTTCTCGAGGAACTTTGACACTTGCTGTTTCCCAAGAGACTCTGGAACATCGAACTTGTCTTTCGCAGTCACATACTGGTTGCCGGGAATTTGTTTAAAGTCCGCTTTTACGCGTGTTTCATCGTCCATGATGCAGCAGTGTGGTTTCGTCAACATTTGTGTGTACAGTTCACATGCACGTGTTTAGCTGTCCTATTCTGTTTTTCATTGCGGTTTGGAGCTTTCTGAAATGAACGGAGCCCGTTTCATTTCTTGGCTTTCTGCACGAAACTTTTAGTCAAGTGCAACTTTTTCGCGACATTCCGAGCGAAACAGTTGGGTTTGCGTTTAAAGGCAGCAACCACTTGCTTTTGATCCTTCACACAGTACGGAACACTTTTTCTACCACTCACCTTCTTCCGATCGACAGTTAAACGTTCCCGAAAACGTTTTATGAAACGAGACATTGTAGACTGGTGAATTTTCAACGTCTCTCCGATAGCTCGGTGCGAAAGAAGTGGGTTGTCGAAGTGCGCGTGCAAAATGTTCTCGCGCAATTGCTGTTCCTTCAACTCCATTTTCGAAACTACGACACATTTCACAATGAAACTCACGCAGTGTAAACAATACACGCTGAGGCCATTTCACACAAATTTTCGTTGAAATCAACCCAAAGGACGAAATGTTACAGCTTATTGAAAGTGATGTAATTTAACTGTGGACACCCTTTAGCTAGCTTCTTCAAGTTGAAATTGTTATAATTCTCGCTTGTGGCGTTGACAACTGTAACTTTTCTTAAACTAGATGTGATGATTATAGTTTTGTTCATCAACAATTTATTTGTCGCCATGCCACCAGCACCGTTGCTGCTTACTCTACTTTGTAGGGTGCAACCGGATAGTAGAAAAAGGAAATCAACGGGGTCATCTTTAGTCAGGCAGTGGTAAGAAACTGGCTATGTTACGAAATTGTGTGTGCCTGCTGTCATCAAGATAATAATTTGTTTCATTCTTCTTTTATTCGCAGTTTTAACTAATCAATTTTATCGTGACATGACCGAGGGAAGTTTGCTCGTTAAATCTTCCGGTCCGCTTCCTAGCTTCTTGCTATGAAGTACCTATTGGCGGATAGTGATAGTTAAATACTTCCAGCGTATCGTTAACCAAAACGAACCCTGCTGCCAACCTTTTCCAAACTGTCGAACATCCCAGTGATTTCTCGTGCAGGTGCAGAGTATTTCTCGGCTTCCTTCAAAGCAAGTATCACGTCAACACGTTCCTTCCCATTTCCTATTTGACCAGTATTTGGGCACGGCCGGCGCCGGTATTGCTTTATAATGGGTCACCAGTTTTTACACATTGAGGAAGTATGTTAGTCTCAAACATCATATGTTGATTTTTTGTGTAAATACAGCTGTCGGGGGCGACCCCGGCGTAGTGGTTAACATCCGTATTTACGGAAGTACGCCAGAGTCACGAGTTCGAATCTCACCACCGGACAAGTTACGAAAATACCCAAAAAGGTATTTGAGTGACTACGACGGGAGATGAACCAGCCCAGGGCTAAAATCTCGATAATAGAGGGGGAAAAATACAACTGATCCGGAAATAACGGAGTAGCATCCGTGCGTGTTCAATCATACTCATACTCATGCTCATGCTCATGCTCATAACTAGATAGCCGAACTCAGTGCGAGCGTTCCTACGTTTGAAACTAAATTAATTTAAATTTAATAGGACTGGCGCGTTTATGGTTGTATTTCGGAATGAGTTTTTTTTTTAAATATTTTCGTTTGCTAATGTGTTACTTCTACTCTAGAGTTTTATTTTATTATTATTTTATTTGTTTCTCCGTTGGTTTGCGAAGCACAAGTTATTTCATTCTCAAATATAAGTAATTTCATTCTCAAATATTAAAAATTATTCTTTGATATATTTTTTTCCATTTCTTCAAATACTTGGATTGTTGTTGGATATATTGTTACCTATTGTTGTTGTTTGGTTGAAATATCTGTTTCATTTGTATGAGAGCCCTTCTTTGAAGAAAATGAAGGGATCTTAAACTACCATAGAAATATTTCTTGCTTTTACCAATCTCTAAATGCCAAATTTGGTTCCATTTGCTTGATTAGTTCTCGAGCACTGCAGAAATTTGTGTTTCATTTGCATGGGAGCCTCCCCTTCCCAGGGATGGGCTTCGAACCATCAGAAGAACCTTTCTCTTAAAACCCTTGCATACTATTCCGAATCCAAAGCAACACGAGGGCCCTACGATCTACTGACCGGTTCTAGCTTCGTGCCACTATTCTAATGTTGTCCTGGAGTGGTACGATCTTATGGTTATGGGGATAGGGAATTGAAATTAAATTATATAAATAAGCCGAACGCTTGCATATAAGTAACATTTTTTTGCCTGAAAGTTTGAAAATGATCGGTAAACTAAGTAATTTTCTACAACGTTTTTTCCGTGATGCAATTTGATGTGGGACACTCTTTAACTACAATTCACCGTTTGTACAGTTACAGTCTACAGTTTTACAGTTTAACAAGAGAAGATATTTAAATCTTATATTCTCCACTAAATTCATTAACATACATTCATTTATCTACTTACATAATTTGGCGATATCTTTTAGAGCCGAGTTTGTTCCTTCTAATCGATTTTATAACAGATTTATGGATTTGAATTTAACAAATTTGAATACAAACATTTTTAGAAGACCCAAATTTACACCACTCCAGATTGCTACACTTTGCCGTCAGAGGATCACATAGCTACTTGTCAAATTCGTTCATCCAAGCCCTTGGATGCCACCTCCACAATACCCGTCTCCATCATTTCCGGTTTAACAAGGAACACCAAGTCACCTCCTTCATGTGGTTCCGGTCATTAAACCGTTTCGACCGTCAGTTGATCGTCGAAAAATACTCCCTAAGAGAAGGTCCATTTAATTATGTCACGCAGTAAGGGGGGAGGGGGTTTTGAGAAAACGTGACAATCCATACAAACAAACGTTCCCTAATCCATTTCCCCACATCTTGTGCGCTAGAAATTGTGAGCGCTTGTTCATAATTCGGACAGCTTCAGCGAGATCCACCGATTTTCCGTCCACTTTTACATCGGCACTGGTCATCATTCCCGAAAAAAACAATTCGGGGCGAGTGGACGCGTGTTTATAATATCGCTGGCATTCATCACTGCTCTAGTGCTTTAGTGCTCTCTGCTGATCATTGCTGATTGATGTTTTTCATCCTCACCATAAAGTTGTTTCCCCTTGGAAGCATGTAGCGTTGTCAAAGAAGATATTACTTGGCTTCCCAAACTTGCTACTAAAACGTGTGATTACCATTCGACAACATCTGTCGTCAGACTGTACACGACTTCAAGGTGCACAAAGAGACGAACTAGCCCAGGAGGCTAAAAGTCTCTTTAATACAGAAAAAAAAATATTCAAGGTGCACCGTGCTGATATCCAAACGTATAAATTTATTTTTTATTTATTTTTTTGTCGTCAATCAATAGTAGACCGTTTTGTTACAATAGTGCTTAAATTTTATGTTTCACTTATATATACAGTACGCCTTAGAAAACTAACACATCAGATTTACATTTTTAATGTTTTGAATCGTTCGTTATTATCTAATTGAATTGAAGTATTGTTTTAGTTTTGTTTTGGTCATAGTGAAGTCTACATTTTCTCCATGCTTATTGTAAGTTGCCATCATCTGATTCAGAGGTCCGAATTTAGCGTAATTTGTACGATGATGGCTTGTTATAAATATATTTCTATTTCGTAGTTGCCGCGACGGTATGTAAAAATTAAGTTTTGACAAAAGTTCTGCTGAATCAATGCGTTGCGAAACAATATCATTTACGAATGATACTAATGCAAATTCACGGCGCTCTTTTAATGATTGGATGCTGATGAGCATGCAGCGGGCTTCATAAGATGGAAGCGGAAACCTTGTCCAACCTAATTTACGAAGTGCATACAGTAAAAATTGCTTCTGCACCGATTCTAGTCGTTCTTCATGGGTGACTGAAAATGGTGACCAAACTACGCTACAATATTCCAGTATTGACCTTACATATGCAATATACAATGTTTTTATTGTGTACGGATCATGAAAATTGTAACAGAATGTTTTTATAAATCCAAGCATATTATTTGCTTTGTTGATGATTGTATTGTAATGATCAATGAAAGTTAGTTTCGAGTCCAAGATAACTCCTAAATGTTCTTTTACATTTTTCAACTGGCTGATTCCCTAGATTGATAGTTATGTCTGGGGTGTTTCGTTTCCTACTAAAAGCTATCGAATTACATTTTTTTACGTTCAGCTGTAAAAGACTTTTGTTGCACCAAGTATAGAAATCATTTATTTCTTTCTGGAATGTCCTGATATCTTCTTTGTTTCTTATTTCTAAAAATAGTTTCATGTCATCAGCGTAAATAAGAAATTTAATGTTTTTGAGAATAAAGGAAATGTCATTTACAAACAAAATGAATAAAAGGGGACCTAAGTGAGAGCCTTGGGGGACTCCAGAAGTGACCTTAATAGGATTTGATTTCTTCCCTTTGAATCTAACTATTTGTTGACGGTTAGTAAGATAGGATTCGAGCCATCTGAGGATTCCTGACTCAATTCCCATTTTTCGCAATTTGAATAGAAGCATGGGTATGTCAATGCGATCAAAAGCCTTGCTGAAGTCTGTATAAAGAGCTTCTACATGGTTGCCATTGTCCATTGCTATCAGTGAGTAGTTGACGAATTCCAATAAATTTGTTCCAATAAATACTGCCACCAAACGATTCTCCTCAAGCAAACCGACCGATGCTTCAACCGGACCAAGCTGAAGTATACACCACACGGCGCAGCTTTGGTAGCTGGAACCGCTGCCTTATTCCGTTGCACAGAGTCACCGAACTTGCGTACACGAGCTCCTCGTGGAAATACTGGATCAGCGTCTTTGTGATTTCGTGAGCCGGTATAAGATGATTTGATGATTCGTATCGAGGGAGTCCCCGGAGTTCACTAGTCTACCGGCCATGCATAGAACACCTTCGTTGTCAAGAACTTGTATAGATGCTACTGCGTTTCCTAATTTTACCAAACGAGTGCCCTGGTGGCTCATAACATTCGGCGAACAGTCGATCTGTGCCTGCCGCCATGGTATGGGTTTGTTGAGAACCCTTCGGCAGTCCGCCACCTTTGCGAGCTTCATAAATCCTTAAATCTTCTCCACCCGAAATGCCACAAACTGTTTTCAACAATATTGATCGGAATTGACGATACACACGATATCCAGTTCAGTTAAAATTTCTGCCACCACTTCATCCGAAGGACAGTATGCCAACTGTATTTCCATATACTCATACAGGTTACGGCAAAGTGCGCCCGTGTTCCAATGTGCTTTGATCGCCTGGAGGGTTGTCCTCTTGCAACAAAAGCAACACAACTTTGATTGTCTTCGTTTATCATGGTTACCTTAACTTGACCACAATTCAAGTCTAGTAGAAGTTTTCGCGGCCAATTTGCTTCCAATGTTGTGTACTCAACTTTCATGGATAATAGAGATGCAGATGATTGTCGCCGTCTCACCCAGTTGATCGCTTAACCGCCGAACAGAAAACAGAATTCACAGGAAGATTTGCAGGACTCGACGACGTATATGAGTGCTTCAATGGAAGTACGGATCAGCGTTGTACCTGTTGGTTTCCCACGATCTTCTAGTTTCAAAATTCCATCATCGGCGTAATAACGTTGATTCTGATAATGCACAGCATTCTTTTCTTGTGTTGGTTTCTGTGACCAACGGAGATACACTTTTAGATCACAACCATAGTAAATATTTGTTTCTCCTAGCATATCCGAAGCACTCTTATAGGAACTCTCACCTGCTTCAAAAACAATGGTTCCTCAAAATCTGGAAGACCTCAGGTTTATGAAGTTTCTTGGAACTCATCCATCTCTCCACAATGCCAATGGAGAGCGAGGCCGTTAGCTCCACCTCTTCGATGGACTCACCACATATCTGTAATATCTTCTGCAAACCCGACAATCTTCATCCCGTTCGGGAACTCAAGCCTTAGTACTTCATCGGATATCGTTTTCCATAGCACCGGATCCAGGATCGAACCTTCTGGGACGCTTGCGGTGATCTGAACACGTTTCTGGCCTACCTCAGTATTGTACAGCAGTACGAGATTCTGGAAATAGCTTCTCAGGATCTTGTTGAGGGACCCAGAAACCTGGTGGCGTTGGAGCGAATCGGCAATAGCCACCCAACTGGCGCTATTGAACGCATTTCCCACGTCAAGGGTAACCAGTGCACAGTGGCGGACTCCTCGTCTCTTGCGCTGGATTGCCACTTCAGCAGTTTTGGTGACCGACATACATCCACCGTCGACTTCCCTTTACGGAAACCAAACTGGTTGTTAGGCAGACCGCCTATACTTACCGTGTACTTTGTCTGTCTGTTAAGGATTACCCTTTCAAGCACTTTACCCGTTGTATCTAACAGGCTATTATTTATATGATTCAATCCCATCGTATGGTTGGTAGCAATCTCAGTGTGCAGGGACTGCAAGTTTACTACCAGAATGTCGGCGGTATGAACTCTAGTCTAGTCCAATACTTTCTGGCTGTTGGCTGTCTGGACTGTTTGTACGACATAATCGTCCTTACTGAGACATGACTCAATGATAACACTCCCTCCATAGGTGCTTTTGGTTCATCCTGTTTCGGTGTGACCGAAGTGCACTAAATAGTCGAAAAGTTTCCACCACTACATCTCAACCTCGTGAGTAGTGAACTGATCGAGCTAGCTATTATACCGCTATTCACCTACTGTGACTTCTGCAATGCAGATTACAACAGCATTCTCGATGTGCTTAGCAGTATTAACAGGAATGAAACCGACATTACCAGGAATGAAACCGACATGAACTTGAGCTATTTGATCGACAGACACGTTCCAAAGAAAGTCTCTCCAGCCTCGAAAAAAGTACCATGGCAGACAGATGCCCTGCGCACCAGAAAAGAGGGTGGCTACGTAGGTTGACTCGACGGTGCTTCTCGGCCGTCCAATGCAAGCTGCAAAGCAAACTGAAGTATAATCCTAAGGTGTTCTGGCGACACATCAATGAGCAACACATGGAGAATGGTTTACCTTCATCCATCTCTCGGAATGGGGCTATCGCTTTGTTGTCGACACAGCAAATTGAACTTGCTTCGAATAACGTCCCTTTGTCTGACCGGTATTTCAATGTAATCCCTATCGACGATGCAGATATCGTTGCTGCTGCAAACAAAGTGAAGACGTCAAGCAACGCTGGACCGGACGGTATTCCATCCGTGTTTCCAAAACATTGCATTGCTTCGTTGACTGTACAATTGTGCCACATCTATCCGTCACCATTGACGACCGGTAAGTTTGGATAGAAGCGTACATGTTTCCCGTGCACATAAAGAGAGTTAGAAGAAATGCTGATAACTATCGCGGAATTTCGAGCTTGTGTGCAGCCTCTAGGCTGTTTGAACTGACCGTTTTGGATCTCGTATTTTCCCACGTTAAGCAAACTATCACCGACTATCAACATGGATATCAATCACTTTCTTCATCATGGATGAGATTCCAGCTGTATTCAGCTGGTTCAGCTGACAAACGTACGTTATCTACATGGGCCTATCTGCTGCCTTCTACAGAATCAACTGGAAAGGCTTGATTTTGACACCTCCTTGCTTCACTGGCTCAAATCGTATCTTTGTGGCAAAACTTTCAAGGTTAAAATTGGTGATGAGCTATCCTCTTCGTGCCCCGCCTTATCCTGCATTCCAAATTCCAAATTTGAACTGTTTCCATAAAGTGGTTTAGACTACAGCTGGCGTCAAAGATGATGCACCAACATGAGCATTTCCCATTTTCACCCGATATTGACCTTGCTGAAATACCGTTGCAAAAAAAGCCGAGGTGAATTTTATTAATAATACTGTATAACACTGTATACGTAGTTTTCACAAACCAATTCATACTGAATGCCATATTTTGAAAGTTCTTCGTGGGTTATACTAGTTATTTGGGATATTTCACGCGTAACAAATCATGTGTGTTAATAAGATGAATTCACCTCGGCTTTTTTTGCACCGATATTTCAGCGAGGTCAGTATCGGGTGAAAAAGGGAAATACTCATAATGGTGCCAGCTGTAGTCCAAATCACTTTATGGAAACAGTTTAGATTTTGTCCACATTATTTTCTGTGTTTTTTTAAGCTATGGAATTTTTTAATATGCTACCTTCATTTTTCACAGAAATACGGTTTTTTTTAATTGCTTTGCCCAAAAATGACTTTTTTTCACATATGTTATGATAACTCCAAATTTATAAATTTTATCAACATGAAATTTTGGTCAAATAAGGTTTATACATTGGTTATTAAATTGTCAAATTTTCATTCAAAAATGTTGATAATTGACAAAATAACAGAAAGTTGAACAACGTGGGTTTTGGAAGCAAAATTGGGCTCGGCTTTTTTCTGCTACTGAGTGTATTATTGCACTGAGTGTATTATTGCACTGCAAAAGAACCCTTCTATCAGCCAACGTCGATAGGCGTACCAAAGCGCATCGCTGTTCGTAGGGGGGCAGTCGTACTGGATCATTCCAAGGCAGCCGGGGGAGCGCAAACCGAAGAAAGTTGCGTTGAATTCGTTCTATCCGTTGAATATGAACGACATGGTATGGCGCCCACACAAGAACACCATATTATAATTTACTGCGTACCACCGCACAGTAGAGCGACTTCAAGCAATAAACGTCTTCAAACTGCTTCGTATTTCGATTACGCGGAGCTCTAGCGTGTTCCGAGGGTTCTTGTCCTTGGGCGCCACTTGAACGTTGTTGGCATCATACCACTCCATGGCCTTTTTTCCGTAATGGCAAGATACCCGGCCAAAATAGAACGGAACAATTGTATAGTTTCAGTAAAGGCAGTAGACGTTTTTGTAGGCTCTCGCTCAGATAAGTTTCCTGGTTGCCGGTGTCGGTCGCAATATAAACGTTGCTCTTCCAGCCACAGGCACAGATGGTCTGCCACAGCAGATATTTCTTAGCGAACTTTGACAGTTTAATGTGCTTGAAAATATCTGTCACCTTTCCTCGTCTGGTTGCCGTATAAAATTCCTGTCCAGGAAGCTGTTTAAAGTCTGCCTTGACGTAAGTTTCATCGTCCTGTACCACGCAATCAAACTTCGTCAGCATCGTTGTGTACAACTATTGCGATCGTGTTTTGGTCGACGTGTTTTGTTTAAAGTCGCGATCTGGAGTCACCACTATCTTGTAAGTCGGCAGTCCAGCTCGTTTTTCAGCTCTATCCACTGTTGAAGGCACCACTCCCAGCTTCTTTGCGACATTTCGGGCGGAGAGGTTGGAGTTCCACTCAAAACAGCGGGCAACTACACAGATAAAAAGAAACATTGAATTTTCTGCGTTATCTAATGCACATAAAGGAAATGCTAGATTTGGCAGAAAATTATAGGATATTTCATGTAAATTTAAGCCAGATAACGCCTGAATCAAGCCTGTAATATGCAAGATTGTTGAATGCAAACATTGTTTACGTTTCCTTTGGCTTGCAATTAAATGAAGCGAAATTTTACACGCTTGTTGAAATTTATTATTTTTTTCTGTGTATTTTTGTCGTCGCTGTGGCCTCCGGCTTTCAATTTCCCCCTGATCCAGCTTTCCTGGCTGTCGACAAACGTTCACCGAACACTTTTAATACGTTGGTAACAGTTGATTTAGCCACATTTAAGAATTTCGCCAACTTGGCGTGACAGTAGTTTGGATTCTCGCTATGGTCGTGCAAAATTTTGATGCTTGCTGCTTTTCCTTCGACGACATTTTGATAACTGAAGTGCTTATCTCAAAATCAAACACGCACACATCTTCAATATGAGGGGTGTGCAAAATTGTATAATATACGATAAAAGGAAATGCATCAAGTTTTAGTCGACCATTTTTTTTTATCGAAACATCCTTAACATGTTCAAACATGCCCTACGCTCAATTTCAACTACTTCTATTCAATTTCGCAACCTGCCATGCTCAATACTTTCTCTTCACTTCTTTGGCTCTAGCAGAAATTGCTGTCCACTCCTATGGTTGCATGTTGATAAGAAGGATATTTTCAAATTTAAAACATTATAATAGATTACATGCTTCATCCAACAACAAAAAACATGATTAGTATAGTATGTGTAATACAGTCGAAGCTCTTTATAACGACATCTGTTATAGCGACAAATCTCTCTATTACGACATACTCAACGGTCCCTTCAAATTTTCACATAAATTGCTATCGATATAACGACATTTTCGCTATTACGACCATCCTCTATTACGACGGCACATTGCCTGCAAATTTCATTCTCTATAACGACATCACAACAAAAAAACAAAGCAGCCACTCATCTCGTTTCTATGATAGTGGTATGTTAAAATGGTCAAAATGTATAAGTTTGATAACAAATCTACTGCGATATACATATTTAGATTAAGCAAAACTATTTTAAACCACCAACCAAAAACTAATCTAGTATATCTCAATGAATAGCATAGAATATGTTAAAAAAGACGTTTAATAAAATTAATCCATTAAAAAAGATTTTGTCCACTTGGAGAAGTAAAATTTATCATTGTTCGGCTTCATGATTATCCCACGCGTTCAATTTGTTTCCGTCAATAGTTGATGCCATTTGTGAAAGTGATAACTTGCAAAATGAGTTCATGTACAAGGCAGTCGCTTAGTTTGTAAAACAAATTAGATATCATCAAAAAGTCGAAAAATGGTACCAAAAATAAAGCATTAGCATACTGCTACAAAAATGAAAAATGTCATGGAGGAAAATATTCGAAGGAGCGTATAACCCTTGCCATTGCAACGAATATGTCAGGAACAGAAAAATCAGAGCTTCTAGTAATAGGAAAAAGTGCCAAGCCTAGATGCTTCAAAAACGTCAAAAACTTGCCAGTTACTTATAAAAACAACCAAAAGGCTTGGATGGTTCGTCCTTTATTTGAAGAATGGGTATTAGCATTAGATGCAAGAATGAGAGATGAGGACAGAGAGATTATACTGTTTGTAGATAACTGTCCAAGTCACCCAAAAATTTAATCAAACCTGATAAATGTTTAGCTTCAATTCTTTCCTCCAAATATGACATCAGTGCTTCAGCCGCTTGATCTAGGAATTATCAAATGTTTGAAAGTTCATTACCGGAACAAATTAGTTAAGAAACAGCTGGATGCTATGGAGAATCGAAAGGCATTTGGAATCGAATTATTGCAATGTATTTATATGGTGAGCGATGCTTGGTGTAATAATGTTAAACAATCAACCATAGTTAATTGTTTTGTAAAAGCTGGGTTTGTTAAGTCCAACGAGATAATACAAATCAACGAAAATGCTCAACACCGACGACGTAGATTTTGAGGCCAATTTTGAAAAGCTGCCAGGGCTAGGATTCGAATCATTTGAAGGTAAACTTGATCATTAGTTTTAATTTTCATTTTATAGTTATTTTAAAATATTGAATGTTACAGATTTCGCAACGTATGACGACGATCTTTGCTCAGGCGACTTACTGATTGTTGATGACATAGTTCGAATTGTTAATGGGGAAGAATCATCTTATCAGAATGGAGAGGAGCTTGAAGAAACAATCAACGACAATTCAATTGTGACTCCATCCCACGCTCAGCTGTCAGATGCTTTTGATGTTATTTACGCAGCATTGCTGACAAAAGATAGTGCTGAGAAAGACAGCTTTTCGTAGTTTTTTGAGCTTAAGATTCAATTGTTGGACAACGAATAATTATAACATATATCTCAAAGCAAAATTTTATTTATGATTATGAAGAGATCTGTGAAATATGTTCAAAAGTAATGTTAATATCAATTTGGTTATGAATATATCCGATTGCACATACTAAGCTTAAATTCAAAATTAAGATGAACAATCAACTTAAAAATTAAAAGCTACATAAATATTGCAAATCTTGAGTGGATTTCGTCGATTTCAAAGAGATTCATACCTAGGGAAACACCTTGACTCGGTTCATCTCTTTATAGCGACATTAGATATAATTATAACGACATAATTTTATAGCGACATCTCTCTATAACGACGGTCCCTTGTGATGTCGTTATAACGAGCTTCGACTGTAAACTCAAAATTGAAATAAGTGTGCTTATTGACTCTGCTGTTTTGCTGCTAAAAAAAACTACTATGTGTTACATCCAAGGAGCCATGAAAATGAAATCTGATATTTAAAAAAAAAACATTATAAGAAAAGCAAAAGAATCGAACCAGCTGCCCCCACTTGGCTGAACTGTGCCTTTTCTAGACCAACTAGAAAACTCTGCGACCAGGCTATCTGGAAGGTTATGTCAAAGATACACCATAAATAAAGAAACCATGTTTATTTTTAATGTTGAAAAACACTTGTTTAAAGAAACATTATGTAATTAAATTATATACTAAAGTTGTTTCAAACAACAGATTCATCACTTTCATCATTCGAATGCGGCCTGTACACCTCTATATTTCTATCGAGTTTCTCCATTTCAGTATCAATCCAAGTTTTAAATTTCTGTAGATTTGTGAAGAGGTTAACCACCGTACCGCTAGCACAATCCTCATTACCGTTGCTGCTCACGTAGTGATTCCATACAAATATGCCTGCTTGATAGAATTGGTTATCTTGTCCAGGAACCGTACAAATTAATGGTGAACCAACGTCGAAGGGACAAACATGATTCTCCGACTCTTCGTGAGCGCATCGAAAAGTATCACGCAAGACAAATGAACGCATGGTTCGACGGATTCGATCTTGGCAGTCCTTTTGGTTTAGTGACGTCATATCAACTACTTTCATCTTGGGTCGAATAGTTTCACTAGGGTTTTCTCCAGTACCTCCCCATCCAGTAAGAAAACACGTGCTTTCGGTGAGGTCTATGCCAGCTTCTGGTAAACAGATTCGATTTACTGTAGGAGAGAAATCTACCTGGTCATCCAAAATCAGCAGAGCCAAGCTGGAAGCTCTTGTCGTCTGTTGGAACTGATGATGTCTGATTACGTTTTCCACCTTACGCATCTGAAATGGTAAAAACGAAACTATAAATAAAAACTACAAAACAATAATAAAAAATACTATGTATGGTTTCAGACAGTATTTTCTATGTTTATCTTACTTAGTTTTATTCATTAGATTATCAACAACTTGAGCAGTAAATAACTTATCCAAAAATTTAACTCATTTCAATGTGATTGTTAGGTGAGTGAAGAACGTCAGTTTTTGGTTAAATGGATCAAAATTAGAGAAATTTTTGTTTGATCTACAGGAAATCACGCATAACCAGTGGATAGGCCTCATTCTTAGTTATCGAGATTTTATTCATTAACTTTTTCTTGCCCACCGAAAAGAAAGAACTTCAACATCTTGGCACGGATTGCCCAGTGAACAAGCGAACAGAACAGTTCGTTCGGTCAGCTCTCCGTTGCTTTGGAAGCTTTTCACAAGTTGTTTCAAGCCCTCAGCTCTAATTTTTTCTGAATCGCGAGTGAAATAAAGTCTTGGTTTTCGGAAGTAGAAAACGTTGAGTGTTAAACAGTGCAACGCGTTGTTGCATTTATTGCAATTAGCAATATTGCCACGATCGAAAAGCCATATTGTTCCACATCTATACGGCACGCACACCAGCAGGCCATCGTGTGAAGCGTGCAGTCGATCATCTGCTAACCACCACCGACCAGTATCACCAGTATCATTATCACCATCGTTCAGCTACACGCCTAGCCGGTACACGCGGCCACTCATCGTCGCTCGGCAGCAGCAGCAGCACATTCGTCGCTCGTCTGCAGTAGATCAGTGATACATATAAGATAAGTTTTTTTAGTAGTATATAAGATAATTTTTTATTTCTCGCTCTTTTTGAATTCATTATAATCGTATTGTGTGTGAGTGTGAAGAGTGACTGAGAGTGTGTGAGTGTGTGTGCTTAGGTTTAATTTGTGTATCTGTGATTGATTGTAGTTAATTACGTTAGTGGTTGAGCGCCATAAGCTCCCACAAGCGAGCCATGGATGATTTATCGGAAGATGAATCATCTATGGCGCAAAATGATGGGGTAGCTCTTAAAGTTACCCGATCGCGCTCTTATCCTGATAGTTCAGCTGGTCCTTGGGTTGTCTATTTTCGGCCCAAAACGAAACCTCTCAACATTTATCAGATTTCAAACGATCTGACGAAGCGATTCTCGGCCGTGACCGAGATAATTAAGGTGAGACACAATAAACTAAAAGTCGTTGTGTCCAACCTTAAACAAGCTAACGAAATTGCTGTCTCTCAATTTTTACACTGGAATATTTAGTGTACATCCCAGCTCGAGGTATTGAGATAGAAGGTGTGGTCTCCGAAGCGAGTTTGACCCCTGAGATCCTGTTGAAGCAGGGGGTTGGTCGATTTAAGAACCCTCTGCTTCATTCAGTCAAGATACTCGATGTGCGAAAACTAGGCACAGTATCGATCACTAAGGGTGAAAAGAAATTTACCCCTCAGACTCGTTTCGTGTGACTTTTTCTGGTTCAGCTCTCCCTCAATACGTCGAGTTGGGAAAACTTCGACTACCTGTGCGGTTGTTTGTACCTCGGGTAATGATCTGCGAAAAGTGCAAGCAGATGGGACATACGACCTCCCATTGCAGCAATAAGGCACGCTGCTCTAATTGTGGGGAGAAGCACGAGGATGGCGCCTGTGCAGACAGCACACCAAAATGCGCTTTCTGCAAGGAAACTCCTCCCCATGCTCTCTCATCATGCCCGGCGTACAAACAACGCGGGGAAAAATTAGAACGCTCGCTAAAACAGCGTTCCAGGCAATCTTTCGCCGAAATGCTGAAAAAAGCCTCACCATCACCCAATGTCAATACAAATCCCTTTGCTCCTCTGTCAGATGACGAGTCTGACTTTGATTTGGCTGAAGAGGGAACATCATTCAGCTTTCCGGAAGGTGCTTCACGGAAGCGAAGACGCGTCCGCCCACGGAAAGTTGCTGAACCGGAGCCCAAAACCAGCTTGCCCAATTCAAGAAAAGGTGGAAAAAGGAAAATCCTAGTCCACCTGGTTTTCGTAGTACTAACTACACCCAGGACTTTCCATCTCTCCCGGGGACTTCCAAAACCCCTGAAGCCCCAATTTTAAGAACAGAAGCCCCTCCTCTAGTGGGCTGTTCTCATTTGATGACATTGCCGAGGGTATCTTTAAGTACCTCGAAATTTCTGACCCTCTCAAAAGCATTGTTTTGGCAATGCTTCCAACAGTGAAGACTTTTTTGAAGCAATTGACAATTAAGTGGCCCATCCTTGCAGCTATCATTTCCTTCGATGGATAATTTTCCAAATGAGGTCGGGGATTTGATCACTGTTCTACAGTGGAATTGTCGAAGTTTGATTCCTAAATTGGAATCATTCAAATTTTTAGCTCACACTACCGGTTGTGATGCATTCGCTCTTTGTGAAACATGGCTCTCTTCCGAAATCAATCTTCCGATTCATGATTTCAATATAATTCGTCTTGATCGTGAGGATTCACGTGGAGGAGGAGTACTTTTGGGGATCAAAAAGTGCTACTCCTTCTATAGAGTGAATTTTCCTCTTATTCCAGGTATTGAAGTTGTCGCATGTCAGGCTGTTATTAAAAATACAAGCCTTTGCATTGCTTCTGTGTATATTCCTCCCAGAGCCTCAATTAACCGAAAACAACTTTCAGATATTTGTTCGGTCCTTCCTGCTCCACGGTTGGTCATGGGAGATTTTAACTCTCACGGTACAGGCTGGGGAGAACTGTACGATGACAACCGGTCTTCCCTGATATATGACCTCTGTGACAACTTTAATATGACAGTTCTTAACAATGGAGAAGTAACACGTTTGGCTGGTACATCCTCAGTTGGCAGTAGATTAGACCTCACACTTTGTTCGAATTCATTATCGTTGGATTGCACATGGAATGTGATTCAAGATCCCCACGGTAGTGATCACTTGCCCATAAAAATTTCGGTTGCCACCGGGTTCAATCCGTCGAAATCTGTTAACGTCACGTATGATCTTACCCGTCACATCGATTGGACAAAGTTTAGGACAGCAGTAGATGAAGCCGTAACGACGGTAGAAAGGCTTTCACCGCTGGAAGAGTATAACTTCCTCTCCAACCTGATCTTAGACAGCGCGCTTCAAGCTCAAACTCGACCAGTTCCAGGAACGTCATTTCGCAGGAAACCTCCTTCTCCATGGTGGGATCAGCAATGCACCGAGGTTTACCGTAAAAAGTCCGACGCGTTTAAAGTTTTCCGTAGACGTGGAACACCTGAGCACTTCGAAGTATACACGGCTCTCGAACGCGAACTTAAGAGCCTCATCAATGCCAAGAAACGCGGTTACTGGCGAACATTCGTGAACGGTCTATCGCGCGAAACGTCGATGAGTACTCTTTGGAACACGGCGCGAAGGTTGCGTAACCGAACTACGAACAACGAGAGCGAAGAGTACTCGGACCAGTGGATCCTCAAATTCGCGCGAAAAGTTTGTCCAGATTCTGTGCCGGCACGGATGATTCCTCGCGAAAACACGAATTCGATAGATGAGATTAGCCAACCCTTTTCAATGGTAGAGTTCTCTCTCGCACTTCTTTCGTGTGGCAATACGGCTCCAGGGGCTGATAGGATCAAGTTCAACTTGCTTAAGAACCTCCCAGACGTCGCGAAGAGGCGCATGTTGAACTTGTTTAATCAGTTTCTGGAACTCAACATTGTACCGGATGATTGGAGACGGGTGAGAGTTATTGCCATTCAAAAACCTGGTAAGCCCGCGTCCGACCACAACTCCTATCGACCCATCGCGATGTTATCCTGTATTCGAAAGTTGTTGGAGAAAATGATCCTTTTCCGTCTGGACAAATGGGTTGAGACGAACAACCTGCTTTCAGATACTCAATATGGTTTCCGTAGGGGTAAGGGAACGAACGACTGTCTCGCGTTGCTTTCCACAGATATTCAGTTAGCTTTTGCTAAAAAAGAGCAAATGGCTTCTGTATTCTTGGACATAAAGGGGCTTTTGATTCAGTATCTGTTGAAGTTCTTTCAGATAAACTCCACGCTTGTGGCTTTTCACCATTAATGAACAATTTTTGTACAATTTGCTGTCAGAGAAACATATGAGCTTCTCTCATGGAACCTCTACAGCTTCACGATTTAGCTACATGGGTCTCCCCAGGGATCATGTTTAAGCCCCCTTTTGTATAATTTTTATGTCAAAGACATTGACGGTTGTCTAGGTGACAACTGTACGTTGAGACAACTTGCAGATGACGGCGTAGTGTCTGTCACGGGACCCAATGGGGTCGATCTGCAAGGACCCTTACAGGATACCTTAGACAATTTGTCTACTTGGGCTCTAGAGCTAGGTATCGAATTCTCTACGGAGAAAACTGAGTTGGTAGTTTTTCTAGGAAGCATAACCCAGCACAACCGAAGCTTCAAATTTGGGGTAAGCCGATAACTCATTCTATGTCATTTAAATATCTTGGGGTCTGGTTCGATTCAAAGTGCACCTGGAGATCCCATATTGAGTATGTGAAGCGAAAGTGCCAGCCAAGGATCAACTTTCTCTGCACAATTACCGGGACCTGGTGGGGAGCGCATCCACAAGATCTTCTAACGTTGTACCGGACAACGATTTTGTCGGTTATGGAATACGGTAGTTTTTGTTTTCAGTCAGCGGCTCGGTCGCACTTCATTAAACTGGAACGTATTCAGTATCGGTGTCTTCGTATCGCGTTAGGTTGCATGCACTCGACTCACACCATGAGTCTTGAAGTGCTGGCTGGCATGTTGCCACTTTCGGATCGGTTTTCAGAATTATCTCTCCGGCTCCTCACCAGGTGTGAAGTTATGAACCCTCAGGTGATCGAAAATTTTGAAAAGCTCCTTGAGTTGAATCCTCAAACCCGCTTCATGACCTTGTACCATTTGTACATAACACAGGATGTCAGCCCTTCGCCGAACATTTCCAATCGTGTTTGCTTCTCCGATTTCGACAATTCGGTTCATTTTGATTTATCCATGAAGCAGGAGCTTCATGGAATCCCAGAACATCATCGTCCTGTGATTGCTCCGGTGATATTTGCTGCAAAATTTGGCCAATTTGATTCCACTAAATCGTTCTTCACTGACGGATCTTTGATAGAGGAGTCAGCAGGCTTTGGTATATTCAATGAAATGTATAGCGCCAATCGTAAACTTCAAGCTCCTTGTTCCGTATATGTCGCTGAATTAGCGGCAATACATTTACGCTAGAAATTGTTGCCTCATTAATACCGGATCAGTACTTCATTTTCACGGATAGTCTCAGTTCTATAGAGGCTATTCGCTCATTGAGGCCGGTAAAGCACTCCTCGTATTTTCTCATGAAAATACAGGAGCTTCTAAGTGCTTTATCTTCGCGTTATTTTATCATCACCTTTGTATGGGTCCCATCTCATTGTTCGATTCCGGGCAATGAGAAAGCGGACTCGCTTGCAAAGGTGGGCGCTATGGAAGGCGATATTTGTGATCGACAAATCGCCTTCAACGAATTTTTCCTATTTTTCGTCAACAGTCACTCGTCAGCTGGCAGTATAAATGGAGTAAAGGAGATTTGGGGCGATGGCAACATTCTATCATCCCAAAGGTGTCGAAGAAATTTTGGTTTACCGGGATGGATGTGGGTCGAGACTTCATTCGTGTCATGTCTCGCCTCATGTCCAATCATTATTCTTTGAACGCTCATTTATACCGGGTTGGGCTGAGGGACAGCAATCTCTGTGAGTGTGGACAAGGCTATCAGGACGCAGATCACGTTATTTGGTCTTGTGCTGAACATTCTGGAGTCAGATCTGAGCTTTATGATTCCCTTCGGGCTCGAGGTAGACAACCCAATGTGCCAATTCGAGATATTTTGGCTGTACGTGATTTGGAGTACATGAAACTCATTTATGTGTTTTTGACTAACATTAGCATTAGATTGTAGTTAGTTTAACCTGTATGTTTAGTATAAGTTTTTTTTTATATGTGTATGTGTGTGTGTTTTTTTTTTCTTTTTCAAGAAATGTTCAAGTCAAAAGAAAACCATAAATTGTATAGTTATAAGTGTTCAGATAATTTAGAATTTAAATTTAATGTGTTATGTGAACCATAGTTTAAATTCCCACCCTCTTTCCCATCCGTAATTTGTAATTCCTATTAACCTCGAGACGGCCGCGAGTAATCGGCTCTATCCTCCTAACTTTAGTTTTAAGATAAATGATGTATAAAAATATGAAAATTTGGCTCTGTAAAGTTAATTCGATTGAGCCTGTACAAATAAATGATTATATAAAAAAAAAAAAAAAGAAAGAACTTATGGCTCTGATTGCAGCTTATGTTGACAGAACAAGTTATTAGCATGTTCTTTCAATCACTTATTCTACTGAAAATGCTTTTGCAGTCGTGTTCATTCCACAAGGATAAGCCATTCGCTCGTGTTGTGTAATTTAATCATCAAAATAATTCTACAATAACGACTTCCAGCCTAATGGTTCAAACACAATTATAACGGCAGCGGAAAAGCCCGATATGAATAAGCCTGGTTGTCGGAACGAAAGATACAAGCCGATTCTAACTAGACATATCGAAGTCCTTTTCAACAACTCTAGACAAAATAGTCAAAAGGTCGAAAGTAACATTTGTAAACAATGACTTCTAGCGTATTTTTCTGGGATCTGCTTGCTCCCCCGAACCAAATAGCACCAGAAATAGATACAAGGAGCTATTACCTTCCCGTTGGTAGTGAATGTAGATGTTAGCAACCTGGCATTTCCAGGAAATTTACGTTTAAAGTCATTGTTTACAAATGTTACTTTCGACCTTTTGACGATTTTGTCTAGAACTGTCAAACTTACCGTTGCCGTAACGTTTCCGTCCACATTGTTTTTGGGCCATTAGACTGTTAATAGTTTAGTCTATCGGATTTGACAGCCACCACAAAATTTAAGAGATAAAAAATAATTTTAAATAATGCTTCAATGCAAGCTTACCTGACGCCTTTCATCGACATCCGCTAAATCCCAAACCCCAGCGTCAACAAACAAATTGGTAACATTCTTTGAGGTGACACAATTGCCGGATGTTAGAACAACAAAACTATCAATCAAAGTTCCACCGCAAAGGAAAACGTTCTGAACTATTCCAAAATCGTTCATATTTCTAGAATAAATCTCAACATTCCAGGGAAATTCTCCTCTATTTGAATCTCTCACTCCAGTCGGGCCAGTACTGCCGATTGATTGCTGAGTCCCACAGTCTGGTGTGATCCAGTCATCGGTAACATCATTCGCCGGTGTGGTAGTGGTGGTTGTAGTAGTAGAAGTAGTAGTAGTAGATGTAGAAGTAGTTCTTTTTGGTGTTGCGGTTGTTTGCTTCCTTGTGACCATTATTGCGGGATTTCGAGTACTTCCTTCAGGAAAGACTATCCCACCACTATTGGTGTCGTCATTTTGGTTCATGCAACATACTTGAGACTTCTTGGCACACTCATTTGCGGAATATTTTCTGAAAATAATTATTTGTAATTGTTAGTTTGACCAATTGGGGTTGTAAATGACAATTTCATTTTTGTTATTTAAATAATATGCAAAAACAAATAGCAATGCATCAGTTTTTTTTTCTTCTCCTTTCTTTTTCATTTTATTTGGGTGTTGTGATTGTGGATATCAAATATAATTCAAAACTATGCCAAAATATTGTTAGATTTTAATGCCCTGTGCACAAGCAAACAGCACACAAGTTTATTTACTCCGTTTGCCAGTTTTTATCAGTTAGTTTGTTTTAAAGTTACAGTTTTTTTCCTCATAATTGTTACTACCGTAATTGTGAATTCAGTTTTTTATCTGAAGAAAAGATAGTGAAGTTTTTGCAGTAGTTGATACTGAGTTAATCAGTGAAGACATGGGAGTGTAAGTGAATAGGTCCGTGTAAATAGAGAGGGGTTAGAGAACAGAGCGAAGGTATGCGTGTGGGTGATGGTTTTGGTAAGTTATTTGGTAAGTTTGGTAAGTTTTTTGAATTGTAGATTGGTAAATTATTTTAATTGTAATTTTTTTTTTTTGTGAGATCCTTCCTCATTTTGTTGCCCACATCTGTTTTATAGGAGCAGTAAAGGGTTGCAATGTCTCAGTGCATTTACTGGTGCAAGTAGGAGCAAAGGTAGGTGTGTTGATTGAGTCTGGGGTTCGGTATAGCTGTGAAGTTTTCTTTTTGTCTTATAAGTCATTTATGCTAAAGGTGTCCACTGTTCCTTTAGATCATTGGATTTTATTAAAATTAATAAATGCTCAATTCTGCTGAATATGTTTGTATTTTATTATCCATATTTCAAGAATACATACATATTTTTATTGATTCATGTATATTTAAATGTTTTATGTTTTATTTAGTTTCAATATGATCTACATTTATTACGCCAGAAAGGTAAATTTCTCTCAGGTACCATACAGTTTAGGAGAGCAGGTCTTGCGGTTATAGGATGATCATCTCCTGGTAGAAGCAGCAGTAAGAATGGGGACCAATTTTCAGCTGTATCTAGCACCGTCGGAGTTGCCTTCTCGAAAGTAGCAATGGATGTATATAAAGATATGTAGATACTAGTATGTGTTATTATATGATGCATGTTTTTTACAAGCTCTAGCATATTTTCATTAATAGAAATGTTGACGACTCTCTCGACCACTCAACCTTTAATTCCTTCATTATATTTTCCATTAAATGGCGTAATATGACCTTAACATTTCAGTACACGATCATCAACTATTATTTGAGCGGTTCAGAGGAACACAGCTGTTCATCATTATTAATTGCATATCATAAATATGATATTATGGCAGAAGTAATAAAATAATTAATAAAGTTGTAATTTCTTCAGATTGGTGATCCGGCCGGTATAATTATTTTATTGCATTATATAAAATAATATTCAAAATTAATAAATGCTCTTCATTCCAGAAGGTTAAATATCCATATGTCATGATAAAATACGTAATAATATAATATTATGGTTTTATATACAATTGAATGCTTTATTGAATAACAAGATGACCTTCACATTCCAGAGATACAGTCATCTATCAGTGATACAAAGTGGTACGAAGCTGCATATTATTATTACTGCCTTAATATTATTATTTCAGCAGGTTAATTAATTTATTTTAACATGGTTATCATAGGCTCGTGAACTCCAACTATTACATATTTTAACTAAATATCCTTATATAATTTTTTGCACTACTATATATTCATATATAACATATTATTATTACATTACATCTATATTTATATAAATATAATAAATAATGGGTTGGGAGGGAGCACCAGGGTATCATTCAAGCTGAAACTGGACGATGGTTTGATTGACTGCCTGAGTCTAGGAGGGAACAAACAGTATCATTTCTTATCCTACCGATTCGAGTGTGGTGCTGCGAATTCTACTCCAACAGTTTCAGGGAGAGTGACGCGCCCTTCTTAACAAGCCATCCTGTAGAAAGCTTAATGAGTATTGCGAATTGTGTTATTCGATTTGTTGGATCATATCGTTGGAAGGAGATTCTTAATTTCCCGTGGATTTCGTGTAAGTGTCTCTGCTTACGGGTCCACCCCTCCGTTTTTGGCCCTTCATACAGCGATAGTGCGAATTCAGATCGGTGGCCCAATTTGATCTTGCTATTAAGTGGAGCTGCATCCAAGCCAAGGGCTAGAGAGGATGGTGGCTACCATACATACATACAGAAAAGATAGTGAAGTTTTCGCAGTGCAATAACTTAAAATTATAGTGGCATTGAAAAATGAAGGGCCATTTTGCACAGCATCTCTGCGTGATCACCAGCAGTCCATCAAGCATTCATCCGTTCATTATAAGATGAGTGATTTTTTATTCTCTTTCTCTTCTGAATTTGGTATGATTTCATTTTTTGTATTTGTGTTTGGCTTTAGTTTTCTGTATTGTATAAGAGTGTTTATAATTGCCTTGTTGGTAGAGCGTTCAAGGTTTCCACGTACAAAAAAAAAGCCGGCTATATCGGAGGAGTTATTTTCTACGACATGGACGATTTGTGGATGACTCACCATCGCAATTCAATGGTGGAGTGTGTGATAAGAACAACGGACCCTCTGAACGTGTATCAGATTACAGATGATTCTTGGCTTGGAAGGAACTTATTAAGTTAAAGCCCAATAGGCTGAAAGTCGTTGGGTTCAACCTTAAACACGCTTATGAGATTCCTGTTTCTCTGTTCTTTACACTCGAGTATAGAGCGTATATCCCGGTTCCAGGTATAGAGAAAGAAGCTGTGGTCACCGATGCGAGTTTGACTCCTGAGATCCTGCTGAAGCAAGCGGTTGATCGCTTAAGGAACCTTCTGCTTTCTCCAGTGAAGATACTCGATGTGCAAAAACACGGCACAGTGTCAATTATTGAGTGTCTATAGAAATGTGAGTGTCTATAAAAATGGTTTCGTATAACCTTCTCTGGTTTAACCCTCCCTCAATAAAGCGAGTTTGGGAAACTTCGAGGAAGTGGGGTAAAACCAGCCAAATATTCGATCACAGAAAAATTTACATAGGACTAGCCCTATTTTGTTGATCTTGAGCGACTCCGAGCAAAGATATTTGTGTATTATTCAATAATATAAGGGGAAGTGGGGTGAAATCAGCCATATCTTTTTTTCACAGAGCCGTGCAGTAGACGAAACAACTTCTATTCGATTCTTCAAGACATTTCACATGGGATAAACCTTATTTGGTTGTTTTTGATCTTGAATGCCCAAAGTCGCCATAAATAGTTCGGCGCGTTTAAAGTTTCCTGTAGACATGAACACTTGGCATCGAACATAAAAAAACGGCTCTGGAACGCGAACTTAAGAACTTAAGAACCTCATCAAGGCCATGATTACGGGCGACTATTTTGTGGACGGGATATCGCGTAAAACATCGACAGACACTCTATACGATACGGCGCGAAGATTATGTAACCGGACTACGAATAACGAGATCGAAGAATACTTGGACCAATGGATCCTCAAGTTCACACGAATGGTTTGTCCAAACCAGCCAGCACGCATGACTCCTCGCGAGATCACAAACTCGATTGATGAGACCAGAAAACCCTTTTCTAATTGTGATCCTCTCCCTCGCACTCCTTGTGTAAAGCATAACGGCTCCTGCTTCTGATAGAATCAAGTTCAACTCGCATAAGTACTTACGAAAAGCCTGGTAAATCCTCGTCCAACCAAAACATCGACCCATCGTGATGTTATCTTGTATGCTAAAGCTGTTGGAAAAATAACGATCCCTTTTAACGTAGGACTATGTTTCTCTTTTCTATATCGGGTGTCATTTAAAATAATGAAAAATGCGAGCGTTACGCAAAAGTGAAAAGTTTTTGAACGGTAATAACTCTCGTGCAACTGAACACAATAACTTAATTCATACACCACTTGATCAGAAAAACTCACAAAATGCTTGCATTGAAATCAAGTGTAACTTAAAATTGACCTACTTTTGCTCCCATACAAATCCTCGTATGTACAGGTTGAAAATATGTTTTTCCCCATCCGGGAAGAAGTGGTACTAAATGGTTCAAATTGTTTCCTTCTTTTTATTTCATTTAGTTTCACGATGAATACAGAACTAGCCACTACCCTCAGCTGCAAACAATATTTTGCTTTGTTGCCGGTGTCTGACTTTATAAGGCCCGTCCCCTCTTTAGAATTTTGCTTCGTTCAGTATTTTCGTACCTCTCTTTATTCAGGGCTATGCTCTCAACGCTAGTACATAGCACGCAAGATGAACCGAAATGAATCCAGTTTTCAACACGAGCTCTCAGCTGGTGGTTTCGACGGAGCTTTGTCAAGCCACCACAGTCCACCGAGTCCACCCGATTATGGTATGGGAGACAGAGTCATGTCTACCCAATATAATGATAAAATTTCGGGCCACTGAAAAGTGGCCATTCGTTCCTTATGAAATTATTTTGGTTCGTCTCGCGTGTTATATACTTGCGTTTAATAGCATGGCCCAGAGAGATAAAAAACACGAAAGTGCAGTATGGAGAAAAATTCATTATAAGAAGTATAAAACTATTTTATTAACATTATAACCAACGATATGTGTAATTATACGTATAAATAAGATTATATCATTAATACTTTAAACCAACACGGTCCTACGTGAATCTTACGTTTATGTCCCTGATGATCCCACCACTATTTTTTTATTTTTTTTTTTTTTTGAAAGAAAACGTAACGATTCATTTTGTTTTAAAGAAGTTATACTTGATGAAAGCCACAAGGGAAAAATATATTTTGCTAAGTCAACGGTGTGCAGCATTCTCAAACATTTCTTTGCAGAAGTTGAATTCAAAGGTGTAGAGAAAGATTTGGGAAAAAACCCAGGGCTGTCGGGTAATGATGTTTGGACACTTACTCATTTGAAAAAAAATATAGCTGTTGCCTTGTACGATCGAACATTATTTGCACGGATACAATTGCTTGTATGATGACGCATTGGCAAAAACTGAAGTGTAATCGACCGATCATCAAAGTATAGAAAATCTATTTAATTTAGTTTGATGCACTTTCCTATTTCTGAATTCTCTTATGCTAAAAAGTATAACTATGTCCCATAGGCACTTGTTTATATAACGATGATATCGTTTAAGGGGATTCTAATTGTTCCATTTCTCATGTGTTGAAATGGTCGAGTGGTAAGAAGACCAACCTTGTAAGCTTAGAGTTTATGGTACAAACCTAGTCCATGAATACCTTTTTGAAAACCGACAATGGTTTGTTTTACTGAAGCTCAAGTTTTTTTTCGTTTTTGACCATTGTCGAACTTAAATTATGTTTCATAGGCTCCACCTTCTGCGATGTTTCAATTCTTTAGTAGTATCCTTAATAGTTTTCAATCATCGAAACGGCAACATTATTATTTGTCACATTAAAGAAAAAATGCATACAGTTAAACTTTTCGTGTTACTTGGGTAGTACCCGTGCCAAATGACGTACCAAAAGACGTGCACAATTAGGTTTTGCAAAGTACGATGCATGCATCTTTATGGATGACGAAACGTAGGTGAAGATGGAATATGGGCAATGGCAATTGGAAGAAATCACATTTTTTTTCCAAAAAGCAAATTTGATGCATTTAAAGGAGGCAAAATGGTTTTAAAATGCTTTTTCAACTGACCATAATAAGATAATATGAATGAGTCCTAAAACGGCATTTCAAAACAGCATTTTATGAGTTCATAAAGCCGCAATAAAACCTTTGATAGGAGTAAAAGCAATTTTAGAAGACAAGGTTTTAAGATCGTTGTAAAGGAGCTGTGTAGGCTCTCACAAACCTGACTAAAATTTAAAGCCGTTCGGCAACTGTTTGTACCATAATAAAATCAAATTTATATCTAGTGGCTTTCATAAAACTTTAATATAACTTAATTAAGCTGGATGATTTTGGCAATGTTACTTGGGTATGGATTTCACAACGTACAAGCAGGAGTACCTGTAAAACCGTATTATTTCGTACATTAAAGCTTAATATGGACCTGCAAGATTTTGCAAGCTGCACAGTGGAATCAAAACAACGGAGTGGAATTCTCCGAAAAAGACACAAATCCATCCAACTGCGCTCAATTCTAGCCAATTGAAAAATATTGGGCAGTTGTCGAACAAAATCTGAAGAAGAGTAGAAAGGTGACTCGAAATGCAGCAGAGCACGAGAGATGGTGAAACAAAATGGCCGCTTAAGTTAGCCAATAGTGCGTCCAAAACATGATGAGTGGTAATCGAAGAAAAGTTCAAGATTTCATCAAATCCAAATCTGAATATTTTTTTCTCATCAAAGTGCAATATCCGAAATATATCCGTTTTTTTTGTGCGTCCAGATAATAAATGACTCAAGCTTTGGCATGCCAGCAAGATTTATTTTTCCATAGATTTTGATTTTAGAAACAAATTGCAGTTGGGGTATTGATAAACAGTATGTTAGAGATTGATATTAACGATTTAATTTAAAATTGTATGGCATTAGTATATGGTATGGTATGGTATCTGTGTGCTCATTATGCTCCTAATACCCTTATGTTTTGCTTACTGCATTGAATATGTGCACTTATAAATACCTAGTTTTACACTACAGTTAAACTAGTTTTGACATTAATTAATTAAGGTAAACAAATAAGTCATATAAAATTAAGTGTTTCGAAACTCACACCATTCACATAAAAATAACGATTCAGAAAACTCATTCAAATTTAGCAAAGAACGACATTGAAAACTGAATAAACTTCTCAAAAAAGGCCGAATTAGAGACACACATACAAGAGGTTGAGAAAAAATAAATTTCTAAATTCACTACTTTATACTTGAACTACTGGTACGGTAGCTTGTCATACAGATGTCTTACTCAGATGCACATTCATCGCGCTCCACACAGCTTGCAGATCGCAAATCGCAGCTTCTCGAGAAAAAATCTGCCACGGGATCGACGTTATATGGTGCGACGGTAGTTTTTCGGTAAAAATATTGTACTTCATTTTGGGGATAACCAAACGCACTGCAAAAAAGAGAAATAACCACTGGCAATGTTTTCAGATTCATTGCTTCTTTTTGACTACCTCAGCATGTTGCTTCAGAAGAGCAATCTAATACAGGGCTCTGTTGCTGTCTATCAATCTGCACCGGGAATTCCCCAGCTTAATCAAAATAAACAGACACGAATACAAAAACGGTTGCACTATCTTGTGTAGTGCTTGCTATCAATTCAACCATCAGTGTGAAAAGTGTGCCAAAAAATAATTCAAAATCATATAAAATATCATATATAAGTATGTTGGTGTTTAGTTAGCCCATTTTTATCAACGGTTCCTTCGTCAAAATTCTTTTTTTTTTCCAGCGTTATATTTTTGGATGATGAGCTGCAGTCGTATTTTTCGTCATTCTGGTTTTGTTCTTCTTTATATTTTTAAGTTGTAGAGACAAGATTTTAGCAATTTTTGGAATACTTTCTCTAATACCTTTACATCTAGATTTTGTTAGATATTTTATGACATCTTTAAACAAAATGAAAGTGGTTTTAACACAATAACTTTTGCAAACAACTTATTTAGCTTAATTGTTGATTGATTGATTGGCTTGATTATCGTGAGATTTTGGCATGAATGTGTTCTCGAGTGCCTAAAGATTTTGATATTTTTTCTCTACCACGGGAGTCTTTTTGTTAGCCCCCTACAAGACTCTACCGATTTTGCTTTGCATAGAAACTAACACACCGTGTCCAATATATTCTCATATAATTTTCCCTTGTCGTGCAACTACTCAACATGCTTCACGTATGTGTTGCACTATGTTTATACAAACGCTTTTAGGTTACATATGTACGATTGTTTTAATTTGGTGTTTATCTTGTACCAGCGACGAGGGAGTTTCGTGCTGTGGTGACAAAAAAAGTCTTTGAAAGGTGAGCGCCCGGGCGCTATTTTCAGAAATTTGAAAAACCTCGGAGTAAAGCGGGATTTTGTGTACCGAATCATCCGAAGGTACCATGACACCTGCTCGTTGGATGACCGGAAGATATTCAGTCGTACTCGTACGGCGTGGACTGCACGAGTTGTTAAAGTGGTCAGGGAACAGATAAGACGAAAATCACAGCGGTCTGTACGTAAAATGGCCGCAGATCTAAATGTTTCGAGATCGTCAATACACAATATAATGCAAAATGATCTCGGATTCCAAGCTTTCAAGAGATGTATGGTTCACGGAGTTTCGGAACCTTCCAAGCAGAAACGATTCGAAAGAGCAAGTCTGCTTTTGTCACGGCACGGTGGGAAAGAATGTATATTTTCCGACGAAAAGTTATTCGTCTTGCAACAATCCCACAATGTCCAGAACGACAGATTGTGGGCTCTCGTCGGAGGCTGACTACCGTGCTGTCGGCGCTCACCTGGTCGCCAAGCAGCACGAGTTCTAAACGCACGACGCACCCGAAGAAAGCCTATGAAGGTGATTCTGCGTGGCCTCTCGCTCCGTAGTCCCCAAACTGAAAGCGGTGTCACTGAAGCCTCAGAAGGTGTTTCCCATCAGGCGCCAGCAACACGGAAACTACCGGGACCAACTCTATTTGGTCCACCTCGAGAAGAGATCCGTCACGATGACGGAACTATTGAAAACACGGGCCCTTTTCAACATTATCGTCGAGTGGGACCGGTATCGCCCGAGACAGCACGACGTGACGCAGTGTGGCAACTGCCTTGCTTTCGGCCACGGAACTCGAAACTGCCACATGAAACCGAGATGTGGCATGTGTGTCGGAGCACACGTCACCAAGGATTGTGCCCCGATGGACTAAGGTGCCCCAATGAAGTGCACCTACTGTGGCTCAAATCATGAGAGCAGCATTCGAGCCTGCCCCAAACGTGCGGAGTTTTTGACTATCTGAAAGCAGGCATCGACCATGTCTCGGCTAGGTCAACGCCATCCTCTCCCGTCACTTCGGTACCAGGTGCCAAACCTACCGCCGATTCCTTTAAATCACCGCCATGCAAACCACCCGTCAGCTTCGGTTCATCATCGATTCGCGGCAGCCGCCGCCACCCCCAACTCAGCTCTTCATCCAGGCTGGGGCAATCCGAGTTGCAGTACCTCCACGCAACTACCCGTCGATGGACGGCTCTACGACTCGAAGCAAATGGTCGAGTTCGTTCAAGAGCTCTATCGCCAGCTACGTTCCTGCCGCTCCAATGAGGAACAGCTCAAAGCCACCGCATTCGTGGCGATGAAATTTATTTTCAAACATGGACCCTAAACACACCATCAGAATCCTCAACTGGGATGCTTGTTCCATCCGGAACAAAACTGTTGAGCTCGGTGACTTCCTTTACAGGAAGGCCATCGACATCGCCATCGTTACCGAGACACATCTCAAACCGGAAATCAGCATCTTCATCCCAGGATACCGGATTGTGCGAATCGCTCGTAGCGATCGCCCTGCGCTTCAAAATCAACTGCCATCTGAGTCGGAGCTTTCAACTGCAGTCTATCGAAGCCATCGGAGTCGTGGTCGAAACTACCGGGCCAACGGTCACCATCATCGCGGCCTGTTGTCCCAAGCAAGACAGTGCCATCAACGCAACAACAACGATTCTACGAAGCGACATCCGTAAGCTAACTCAGAGGCAGGGGCAGTTCATCATCGCCGGCGACATGAATGAGAAACACGAAACCTGGGGGAACACACGGCGGAATTGTAACGGAATAATTCTGCAGGAAGACCTGGAAGAGAGACATTACACCGTCCTGGGCCCGGATACTTCCACCCAGTTGAGCAGATCCGGGACCCATTCAACAATCGACATCTTCCTCACCAACATGGGGAACAACATCGCCCAGCCGATCGTACACCAGGAGCTCAGCTCGGACCACTATCCGGTGTTGGCCGAAGTTGGCTCCTCGGTCAACCGGCATCGAATCACCAGACGGAACTACCATCGCGTCAGTTGGGAGAGGTTCCGACAACACGTTGACGACAACATCGACTTCAACATGCACCTTGAGTCGGTTGATGACATCGAACGTCAGCTGCAGAACATCGAGCAAACGATCTCCCAGGCCCGGGAGCAACATGTCCCAGTGATTGATCGGGTGAGCAACTCTGTACCCATTGATAGACCCATTAAAGAACTGATACAATTGCGAAACGCCATTCGAAGGCAATACCAGCGAACTGGTTTGCCAACGCTCAACCCAAATAACACACAAAACATCTTTTTACAATTATTTACAATTGTTTGTATTCGAAATGTATTATAAACGTATTTCAAAACATATCAAGTTTGGAGCGGTTTGTAACTCTCTTATCACTCTGACAAACGGTCGAGCTAAAAATGCTTTTTTCACTGCTTCAAGTGATTAATACTTTATTATTGTTCTTAAAAACATGGCTCCATAAATTTATTAAACATGAACAGGACAAGATTTTATGGGCAGTTCTATACACGGTTGAAATTACATTACATCGACCATGTTTTGCAAAACGTGTGTTCTTTTTTCTCATTAAGAAGAATTTGTTGTACAAGATTGTGGTTTCACTGCCAACGGGAAGCATGTCATAGATACTTAGAGTTTTCTTTACAACAATCTGAGTTGGCTTTCTAAAGAAGCTACAAACCTATCACGCCAAGGACTAGTGTTCAAATCCCACGCTTGGCAATGTATTTTTTTTGTATTAGGATAACTTTTTTGCGTCCTATGTTTTATAAGGCTTTACTTTTTGCGCTTTTTACGTCATAGTTAAGTATGAAATGAAGTATTATACACCTAAATTTAAAACCTGTTTTTGTCATTTTACAGTACTTTCAACTTGTTTAATACAAGTTGTGTTGCTTGGGAAAAGTTACTGTAATAGAGTGACGAAAATTATTAAGGCCAGAATTGTGGACCTCAGAAATAACAATTTTGCCGACAAGATCCGCTCTCTCCCAGATTGTGCAAAGCCGTTCTGGAAGTTGACAAAAAAATTGAAAACGAAACCAAGGCCCATTCCACCGTTGATCCCACTAGACAGCAATGGCTCTAAGGATCGCTTGATCACTCCTGCAGAGAAGGCTGCTGAGATATGTCAACACTTCGTCAGCTTCCACAATCTCGGACAAAATATTGTCAGTCCACACGAAGCTGCCGTTAGCGCGCTTATTACTAACAACCATGTACGGCCCAACGACTCCACAGAGGAGTTGGAGATCTCAGCTGACGAATTGTTGACTTATATCAAAAGCTCAAAGAACATGAAGGCCCCAGGTTTCGATAACATCTTGAGCTTAGAGCTCATGCAATTGAGCCCCCAGTTCTATAACCATCTGGCAATGGTTTTCAACCAATGCCTCCGACTTGGCTACTTTCCCTCGTGTTGGAAGTAAGGCAAAGTCATCCCCATCTAGAAACCCGGGAAAGATCCTTCATGCTCCAAGAGCTGAAGGCCCATCAGCCTTCTCTCAGGATTCTATAAGCTGTTTGAGAAAGCGATCTACCGTCAGCTTCTTTCATCTGCTGAACATCTTGCTCGACGAACAATTTGGCTTCCGACGTGGTCGGTCGACAATTCAACAACTTAATCGAGTCATTAACATCCTCAGACGGAACAAGTCTGTTCCTAAATCATCTGCCATGGCACTTCTCGATATCGAAAAGAACTTTGATAACGTGTGGCACGATGGCTTGGTGTACAAGCTAAAACGATACATTCTTCCCATCTTTCTGGTGAAGATAATTAAAAATTATCTGTAGGACAGGACATTCCGTGTTTCGCTGCAAGGTGCAGTTTTCGATGCACAGGAGATCTCCACCGGTGTTCCGTAGGGAAGTATACTAGGTCCACTTCTGTTCAACCTATTCACCTCGGACATACCCCCGCTCCCTGAAAATGGATCTCTGTCGTTGTTCGCCGATGATACTGCAGTCGTCCACAATGGTAGGGTAACAAGAGCGCTTACAGCGAAACTGCAGCGAAGCCTGAATGTTCTGTCAGAATACTTCACCGAATGGAAGATCTGTATCAACGCGGCGAAGATCCAGGTCATCCTTATACCATACTCCAATTCTCCCAGACTTGTTCCGCCTGAGGATTGTAAAATAAGCCTAAACAACACAACGGTGGAATGGGCCAAATCAGCTGTTTGAAGCTACTGTACCCATTGATCAACAGAAGGTCAACATTATTCCTGAAAAACAAGCTGACTGTCTACAAGCAAATCATACTTCCAGTCATCGAGTACGGCATGCCAATCTGGGAGAGTTGCTCAAAAACACATCACCTGAAGCTTCAGCGTGTTCAGGGTGTCTACTACCTGGAAAAACCTGGAAAACCTGGAATTATCAGGGAATTTCTCCTCACCTGGAAGAATCCTGGAATTATCAGAGATTTTCTATCACAATCAGGGAATTTTCAAATTTCACGAAAAAATCTTTGAAAAGTTTTTTTTGAGCGTGCAATGCGAATCTTAACACTCCCACCACTAGATAGCGCCATTTGTCAAATGGCGGGATCGAATATTTGGTTAAATACATACATGTTTTCGTTGAATCTGAATAATTGTGTAAGAATGGCAAACGTCACTACCGCCGTGCGG
This sequence comes from Aedes japonicus, assembly GCA_034211315.2. NCBI lineage: Eukaryota > Metazoa > Arthropoda > Insecta > Diptera > Culicidae > Aedes > Aedes japonicus. Next base: position 44,018 of record JASCZW010005840.1, read on the forward strand.
GCCAGCCATTATTATCAGTTCAAAATCGTAAATGTGTGGAACCTGATGTGCCTTCATTGTAAGTATTTTTTTCGCATTTGATTTGCCTTTAATATTAAAATTTAACATGAAAATATTCCATTGCTTTCAGCGTTTCTAAAATACATCCAAAGTCATAGAATTGGTCATCACGCGAAGATCATTCGGAATATTTCCCTGGGAGCGGCGAATTAATCTGCAGCACTCTTCGCTCCACAAAGGGTTTCCAAAGGAGCCGTGCACCCATTAACGTCACTCTCGACTGCCAGACAAGTCGACACATTTCGTGACAGCCGTGAAATCATCCAGAGCACTCCCGAATCCCGATAAAGTGAAAATTCATAAGGAACCGTAAATCAATCCGCGTCCCTCTCGAACGCCGGTCAAGTCGGAACTCTCTAAAGGACCGTGAGTCAATCCGTGTCAATCACGGACGCCAGACAAGTCTGAACATTTTTTGAAGAGTCGGCCATTCTTCGCGGTACCAAATCATCTGTACCGAGCTTGCAAAAGCTTTCTTCCTTGACTTTGGAGACCGTTAACGACACTAAAAATCATTTGACCGCCAAGAGTGTTGTCGTTGGCCATTATTATCAGTTCAAAATCGTAAATGTGTGGAACCTGATGTGCCTTCATTGTAAGTATTTTTTTTCGCATTTGATTTGCCTTTAATATTAAAATTTAACTTGAAAATATTCCATTGCTTTCAGCGTTTCTAAAATACATCCAAAGTCATAGAATTGGTCATCACGCGAAGATCAGTCGGAATATTTCCCTGGGAGCGGCGAATTAATCTGCAGCACTCTTCGCTCCAAAAAGGGTTTCCAAAGGAGCCGTGCACCCATTAACGTCACTCTCGACTGCCAGACAAGTCGACACATTTCTTGACAGCCGTGAAATCATCCAGAGCACTCCCGAATCCCGACAAAGTGAAAATTCATAAGGAACCGTAAATCAATCCGCGTCCCTCTCGAACGCCGGTCAAGTCGGAACTCTCTAAAGGACCGTGAGCCAATCCGTGTCAATCACGGACGCCAGACAAGTCTGAACATTTCTTGAAGAGTCGGCCATTCTTCGCGGTACCAAATCATCTGTACCGAGCTTGCAAAAGCTTTCTTCCTTGACTTTGGAGACCGTTAACGACACTAAAAATCATTTGACCGCCAAGAGTGTCGTCGTTGGTTTCGACGTTAAAAAGGAGCTCGGAAAACTTCGTAACGCTAAGAAAAAGGATATCTTACAATTCCGTGATGAATGCCGAACCTTTTTGAAGACCATCGTTTGCAAGCTGTTGGTCAGATCCCCTCTAACATAATCACTTACCAAAGCATGCTCGTCAATCGATCCAAGTCTGATCAACTCACAAAAAGATCTAGCAAAGTAACGCATGGAAAAACTGTTGTGAGCATGAGCATGAGCATGATTGACCGCCCGAGGATGCTACTCCGTTGTTGCCAGATCAGCTGTTATTACACAGAGAACCAACAGATGATGCTTGGGACTAACATACATCTTCAATGTGTAAAAACTAGTGATCCCAAACTAAGGCAATACCGGCGCCGGCCCCGTTCGAATGCAGGTCAAGTAAGGAAAGGGTAGGAATATGTTGACGTGATACTCGCTTTATTGGAAGCCGCGGAATCCACTGCACTTCTACGAGAAATCACTGAGATTTTGGATAACAGGATTGGGTAGCAGCAGGGTTCGTTTTGGTTAACGACAAGCTATTAAGTGAAATATTTGAATATTAGTACCGAATTCCGATTTGAACCGATTGAAACCAACAGTAAGGATGCTATTGGGGCCACTCACAAAGTGTGATTGTGGTTTTTCATCGGGAAAACAAAGTGATTTTATATAATGCTAAAAAGCCGATTTTGACCGGTTTAAACCAACAGTAAGGATACCATTGGGGCCACTCACAAAATGTGATAGTGGTTTTTCATTGGAAAACTAGGAGATGTTTTACAATGCTGAAAATACGATTTGAACCGATTAAACCAACAGTAAGGATGCTGTTGGTGATGATGATGATGGTCCCGCCCTTACCCCTACAAAGGTTTGAGCTAGACGATTTTATCTCTAAGATAATTAATTTGGTAACAAATCAAACCAGTTATGCCAGTGTTGGGGCCACTCACAGAGTGCGATACAGGTATACCTCGATAGTACGTACATCAACTTTCTCACTTCAAATTGCAATTGCATAAAAACTGCTGGTTGCATCTGAAATCTAATGATTCCAAAAGAAAGAAAAACCTCTGCCTTCTCTTCTTGGTTGTACTAGTTTTCTAGTGTAATCAGTAGTTTTTATGCAATTTTGATTTGAAGTGATGAAGTTGATGTACGTACTATCGAGGTATACCTGTAGTGGTATTTCATTAGGAAAACAAGGCAATTCATCTCAACGCCTCATATCCAACTTGGACCGATCCACACCAACAGTACAGATGTCGCTGGAGTCACTTACAAAAAGAGACAGTGGTTTATTTGTTACAACTAAATATGTACCTCTCCATCGACCCGTCTTACCCGGCGAACCACGACTTCTCATGCTCACTTGATCACTCGCGCGACGGCAACGCAATGGCGACGCAATAGGCAACCAAAACAATAGACAAAGATAGACGCCCGATAACAAAATATTACGGAACAACGCATCAACGCAACCGATTGAACCGATTTAAGTGATGGTCTGCCCAAACCTATTAGAAAGGGACATATAGATACTATGAGTAACAATTACCTGTCCTGCTTCACGTCCTTGAGAGCACTTACTACCTCACGAGTCGCCTCTACCAAACTCCACAGGCGTCCGTCAAGGCTCTGGTACACCAAATCATCTCCATGCCCAACCGAAGCACCGCTACTTTAAAAAAAAATTGATAAATAGAGATATTAGATATTGTCTTCAAAATTTGGTAAACATTAATTATTTATTGAATGAAAAGAAACAAAATTATGAACCAAGATATAAGTAGAGTCCCTGTTGTCCCACGGATGTTCGAAGAGCCTAGCATTTTCTATGAAAAGATTGTTGCGAGTTATCGATGGTTGATTACAACTACGTGTTAGGCACCATTGGCCGAAATGAGCATTGAATGAGGATAGTGAGAACATCTTATTGAATAAACGACTACAATACTCAGTTGTTTATTAAGCTGAAGCTCATTCGAGCTATATCTGAGGAACGTAGTCGATGAATCAACCCTCTCAGATTTATCGCTAACATGTTATGACAAATTTACAAGCTCACAACTGCATGCTAGTTTGTGGTTTGAAAAGTGTCCAGACTCATGGACAAAAAGTCCGGGTACCGATACAACACGGCATCCGAACTTTGGGTTTGGAAACCTGTGTTGCTTAACAAATCCTCAAACAAATGTGCAAAAGCACGTTGGCCAATATTTAGCGTCAACCAGTGGGTACGTGTGCTCAACTCCAAGTTCCCCTTCTTTCAAACTCACTTTCAGTTCAATTTACCCATTGAGTTGGACACATCACAATAGAAAATATTGTGATGGAGCACGGACGATAGGTTACTAGATATTTAAAAAATACCCTACTACCCAGTCAGGAATATATCTGAAAAAATCAAATTTGGCCAACACCCACCAGTAACGCATGGAAAAACTGTTGTCTATACTTACTAACCACGGACAACTAGCGGGGTTTTGGCGGATTCGGCAAACAGACAATACCGATCTATTACTTCAAAAAGCGGCTCATTTGAGAACTTCAATCGGAGGAAAACGCGCGTTGATGTGTTTTGGCGTGACCTGCTAAATGGCGAAAACAAGGAACTTTTTACAATTATTAAAATTGTGTGTTGTTTATCGCATGGTAACTCGGTTCTCGAAAGAGGCTTTCCAATTAACGCTGAAAGCCTTTTATTCGATAATATGCGGGATGAATCGGTGGTTGCTCGCAGGACAGTGTATGACGCGATTGCCACAAAAGGATGATTTTGAGATCTAAGAATGCTCTCTCGCTGTACGTCGAAGACATCAAGCGTCGGAAGAAAGAGGATGCGGATGGGCAAGCTGAATTATCAGTAAAACGACAACGAGAATCAGAAACAAGAGCCTTGTAGGCCAAAAAACCAAAAATTTTGGAAGATGCTCAACGAGAAGCGGCCAAACTCGAAGAAGAAATTAAAATATTGAAAAAGAAATGATGACAAGCCCGTTTATATGTGGTTGTTGATCAATAAAATCATTTGTTAAACTTTTTTGAGAAATTTGATTGTTTGAATTATTTATTTACCTCCAAAAATCTACATATGATTCGTTTGCTTTTTTTACCTGGAAATTTATGTTAAGCACCTGGAAAAAAATCTCGAAAAATCAGGGAATTTTGTACTTACAGATGAGTAGACACCCTGGTGTTCAAAATAAGTTCCTCAGGATGATCTTGAACACCCCTCCGAGGACAAAAACATCTGAGGTCCACCGTCTGGCTAAGATAAAAATGCTCGACGCACGCTTTAGTAAGTCTATCAATCAGTACAGGGCACCGGAATCTGGTTCCCCACCTCTAGGATTTTCAAATTGTACCTATAGTTTTAGTTTAAGTAGGTTATCAAATTTTAAAATTAACAATGCCCTATAGTTAAACTAAAATTAAAAATTAAATGTTAACAATGTAGAGCCCTCGAATTAAATACAAATCAATTAGTATGTAAAAATGGGATGTTAGTCAAAAATACTGCAAATAAAAACAATTTTGAGTTTAAAATTGGTTAAGTGTTCGCAAGCAGCTTCATGCTGCCGGTTCGAATGAGGCTTTGCTCTTCCGCCACAGTCCGTCTTGTTGTGGTATGGGAGACAAACCAATGCCGGATATTTAACGGATGAGCTCTCGGGTTTTTTTCTTTTCATTAAGGCGATTCTAAAATTGAGAGATTCTGTCCGATCTCGCTCTCTGTCATTTATTACAGCGCCGTTATAAAACTTTCGAGGGATTCTTTAGTACAGATCGAAATATAACAGTGCTGGCTTGCAAATAGTAGAATGAAAAACGTAAAGGTGATTGGAATATGAATGAAAGAGAAAGTAATCAAAGAGAGTCTCTCAATGTTAGATTCACCCAAATGAAGAAAAAAAACCCTAGAATTGTTTTCCAACGCGTTATTTTATCACCATCTTTTTTAGGACGATCAATTGACTTTAACAGTCAAAGAGTATTTCCAGGATTTTTTTTTTTCGTTAGTGCGAATCTAACATTGAGAGACTCTCTTTGACTACTTTCATATTTCAATCACCTGTACGTTTTTCATTCTACTATTTGTGGAGTATGCTAGCCAGCACTGTTGTGTTTCGATCTGTACTAAGAAATGCCTCGAAAGTGTTATAATGGCGCTGTAGTTAATGAATGAAAGAGAGTGAGGCCGGAGAGAATCTCTCAATGTTTGATTCGCCCTTATGAAAAAAAACCCGAGATTTGTTTGAGTAAAATTTTCATAATTTAACCTATGCCACCATTGAATAGCATAATCCAGAGAGAAAGGCGGCAAGAAAATAAAATATGAAGCAAAATGTATAAGAGGGGACAGGTTAAATTAAAATAATAATTCAGCGCCAACATTAGACTAGGGTGAATCTGCTTTTGTAAACAATGGCTTTCGTAGTTATTTTCTCTTGTACAAAAGGTCACAAATACAAATTAAGCACTTTTTAAGGAAGAGGAGCTTTATCTCTATCCGCTGATATATTCAATTTGAAGGAATTGTATTCCACTTCAGATAAACTAACAAACGAAGTGTTTGTTTACAAAAGTAGATACGCTCTAATCAAATGTTGCCGCTGAATTGTTTCATTGGATCTTCTTACTTTTCAATTGCTTCGATTTGTTGTGGGCGATAAGTTTCATTGTCCAGTTTTACTACTACGTTCTCAGAAAAATGTCTCAGCAAAGGCAATCGAAGTACGTTGCGGAGTCTCACAAGCGGAAGTGCGAAGCTATTGAGAAACAAAAAAAACATTTTCAAACTTCCTGGAAATAAAGTACTACTAAATGGTTAAGTTTTGACATCATTGGTTTATTGAACCTCTTCTCCCAACCCAAATGCCCGCACCTTTTCCTTGACCCCTTTCATCAAAGTTTGGGCAATGATAGGACCGACTTGCTTACTTACTTTTAACCACAATTTCTTTAGTTCAAGTTTCAAGTTTCAAGTTCATTTTCTATCAGTTTTGGAGTTTTCATGAGCTTTGCCTTCATGATTGCCCAAAATTGGGAGAAGTTCCGGAGTTTTTGGAGGGTTGACGTCTTTTGGTACAAAAACTACAAAATTATCTTTGTACCAGAGCGGTTCCATATCATTTCAGCAACGAGTAATTTTCATATTTTTTGATTTGCATGAAACCTTGCATACAAGTTTTTGGAGAAGAAAAACGCCGTTTTGCATACTTGGTTCGCCATTTTGAATCTAGCCTTACTTATGAGAAGGGCCTATGAAAAATGCACATGATATCTTCAAAAAATTGTATCTCGGAAACGGTTTGTCCGATTGGTTTGGTGTCTTCGGCGAAGTTTTAGACAATTGTTGGAGCTATATGGAGAAAATATGCACGGTAAAAAAAAAGTTTGGTTTTAGTGTTTTGAACTAAAATATAGATTTTCCCTTTAAAGTTACATGTCAATATTTTTTTAATTATCTTTATATTATAGCTGACTAAAAATGCTATCTAGTGCACAGTAGGTTGTTCTGGAGAAAAATAAGTTACAATGAAAAATTTTTTTTTTTTAAATTACAATTTTCAAAAAAGCTATTGAAAAAAGTCGAAAAAGTTTGTCACCCTAATTTTATGAAAGTACATCAAATTTGCAAGCAAAAAGTACTTAGGTAACATTTTTCTAAGATGCACCGTTTAGAAGATATTACTGATTTAATATTGATTTTTTTGATAACTTAATAAGTTTTGGCCCTTTTCGGATGTATTCCGTATTTTTTCAGTTTCAAAAGTATTTTTTTCAAAAAGATTGAAAAATTTTGAGTTAAAATGACACTGACAGTTTAAAGATTTGAGTGAAATTCTATGCCTTAAAAGTATTTTGAAAAACAGGTTACAAAATCCCACTATCAGGAACAATGATTTCTTCCAGTTATTTTTGGTGTATTGTGTTGAAAATGTGCATTCAGCTCTTGCATATCGCCTAACAGTTTAATCCATTTAAACCGGATGTTTATACTGTGCATATTTTCTCTCTATTGCCGACAATCACCACAGACATCAAACCGATGAGACAACTCGATTTCGAGATACACCTTTTTGAGAACTGCAAATGCAAGCTCCTCAATTAGCAAGATTCAAAAGAGCGAATTAAGTTTATTTTTCAGGGTGATTGTGTGCAATAAAAAATAACATTATATGTTGGATATCATCAGTTTATTTTTATTCCTGTATTTTTATAAAATTATTGTTTACACAACTTTCTTAACAATATCGAATATTTTGGCATCATTGTCAGGACAGTTTGAATAAAGCTTTGCCTTTATTGTATTTTCTGACAGAGGAAGTATTGAGTGGAATTTTTGAGTTCCTTGAATTGTTTTTGCATTATTATATTGATTATTTAGCTGCAAAGACATATTTTCGTATTCGTCTGTAGTAGAATAACAAAATGAAAACTTTGTAAGTTCTTCTTCTTTTCGTTTGTTTGCCCAATTAAACAACTCTCTTGCAGTCTTTATCGGGTGTTCGCGTTCTTTGGCTAAACTTGCTCTGGTAGCCATGCGTTTTATCGTACCTCCAATAGCATCGCATGAACCTTTTCCGTGCGATATTGCGAAGAAATGCCATTCAGCGTCAATACCATACTTTGACTTAAATTTACAAAGGCTAGAAAAGTTTTTTCGGTTTTTATACTGTGAAGCAGCACCATCTGACATAAAATAATTTTTTTTTATGTTTTTATTTTGATCAATTTGTTAAAAGTTTATCATTTTATCAATAAACAAATTAAGAGCGACTGAATAATGTCTTAGTTCTTCAGAAATTATAATGATAAATGTTTAATTTGCATATTTTCAGTATAATATATTACGAAAGGATGGATTGTGGCCTGTTGCACGTTCCAATGGTGTGATTGAACTTCATCCTGCCAAATGAAGCTGTAATTTTCAGAAAAGTCACAAATAGCTAAAAATTCACTATCTTGCAAGTTTTATTTTGTAGTTGAATCAAATACATTATCTCTTTCCTTTCTTGCATCTGATGCCATATTTCTACTAGTTTTAAATTCGTCTACATTTTTTTGTACTGACCATGATTTTGGTAACAATGATAAAATTGATAGTTTTTCTTGCCTTGTGGCTGAATTTAAAAATTCATCAAACTTGATTGCTTTTTCTGTTTTAGCGTCTAATTTAAAAAGATTTCTTCGTACACCTTCGACGATTTCAGCGCACTTTTTTTCAGGATAGTGAACATTTTTAACCTTACCTAAATCTATAGGCAAAACACGAATTCCTCGGTTGAATATTTCGACGTCTACAGGCATCGTGAAGTCTTCATTTGATTGAATTGTGCTTAGCGTTGACGCTGATGGTATCGTGACCAAACTTTCATAGCTTTGCGAATCAGGTACATCAGGTATGGTCTGAACAGTTGGCATCCTTGAGCCGCCGGCTACGCTTTGTTCTTCGTTTTGGGTGAGGTGAGCTCTTGAATCAATATGTAGACGGCAAGACGAACAAATACGAAAATCCTTGGTGTTCAGTGTGGATACCTTGGAAAATCCAATTGATTTTAGTTTTTGGATGATACCATCCGTGAGATATCGCAGCTCTTTCGAACACTGAATGTCTTTGAATGGGCGAATACATTTTATTTTACTCATTTTGTAATCTGTAACATAGAAAATATTTTCAAATTGTTAGTTTTGTATGAAAATATCACAAAACATATCATTAAAATGTGTATTTAAAACTTACCTTTGCACCAAAACGTGTTACACTTTCCTGTACAATTATTATGTTATCAAACAACACTGGATCTCGTTCAAAAACACAGGATTATGAGCTGAAATTACTATAATTACTATGCTACTTGCAACCTTTCTGCATTTACTGTTTGGTAGATACTGGATGAATTCAGAACCGAGTCAGACATTATTATACAGCTAACGGGTAGAAATCATAGAATGCTGGGTAAAGACTGTTGGAAGATAGGTAGAGTTGAACGCACAGGTATCGTCGAACCTTCAGGTATGAGTTTGGAGAGTTGGAGCGAGGTAGATTTGCTGGCGTAGGTATATTGTTATTGAAGAAGATTGTAAATTGTATATACCTGGAATGAATAAAGAGTGCGGCGGTTGTTGATTGAGGTATCAGTCGGCAACCGTCTAGTTTGATGGAAGGTGACTAAGACTGCTTTCTTTTTATTTATTATTAAGAAACCGTCATCGACGGAGCTAGCCTCGTTATGGCCAGCGTGGCCATGGTGGACTAGTTCCAACAAAGACCATGTTAACAATCACCAACTGTACGTAGTACAGCTAACTGGTATCTAATTACCTGTATCTAATACTTGTTAGCACGTTTTCAGCACAACGCACCAAAAATCACTTGAAGAAATCATTGTTCTTGATAGTGGGATTTTGTAACTTGTTTTTCAAAATTCTTTGGAGGCAGAGAATTTCACTCGAATCTTTAAACTGTCAGTGTTATTTTAACTCAAAATTTTTCAATCTTTTCGAAAAAAATACTTTTGAAACTAAAAAACACGGAGTACATCCGAAAAAAGCCAAAACTTATTAAGTTATCAAAAAAATCAATATTAAATCAGTAATATCTTCTAAACGGTGCATCTTAGAAAAATGTTACCTAAGTACTTTTTGCTTGCAAATTTGATGTACTTTCATAAAATTAGGGTGACAAACTTTTTTGACTTTTCTTAATAGCTTTTTTGAAAATTGTAATTTTTTTTTTAAATATTTTTTCATTGAAACTTATTTTTTTTCCAGAACAACCTACTGTGCACTAGATAGCATTTTTAGTCAGCTATAATATAAAGATAATTAAAAAATATTGACATGTAACTTTAAAGGGAAAATCTATATTTTAGTTCAAAACACAAAATCCAAACTTTTTTTTTACCGTGCATATTTTCTCCATATAGCCCAACAATTGTCTAAAACTTCGCCGAAGACACCAAACCAATCGGACAAACCGTTTCCGAGAAACAATTTTTTGAAGATATCATGTGCATTTTTCATAGGCCCTTCTCATAAGTAAGGCTAGATTCAAAATGGCGAACCAAGTATGCAAAACGGCGTTTTTCTTTCCCAAAAACTTGTATGCAAGGTTTCATGCAAATCAAAAAATACAAAAAATAAAAACTGGAAAAATTTCCCACTTGTTCGTGGAATCGCTCACCAGTCTACGACGAACCGGGCATAGTGGCAAGATTTTTTTTTATCTTTATTTAAGTGGCTTTCAGCCTCCTGGGCTGGTTCGCCACTTGCGCTAGTGGCAAGATGCCAAATCCGGCCAAAACAGTGTCGGGCCATCGTGAGATCTCAAGAAGGGCATAAGTCGTTTTGGAGGCATTCGTCCTTGTAGATTTGTCCGTTGCCTGTCCCAGAGGTGATGAAGGGCTGACTCATTTTGCCACATCCGCAGATCACTTGCCAGACAAGGAATTTTTTGGCGAATTTCGACAGTTTCTTCTTCCGTACACTCTCCGGAACGGACAACTTAGAGGTGGCGACGTAGTGTTCCTGTCCTGGCATTTGTTTGGTGTCGGCTTTAATGTAGGTCTCATCGTCCATCACAATGCAGAACGGTTTTGTGAGCCACTCCCTGTACAGTTTTCTTGCACGAGTTTTGGCCACCGAGTTCTGTTTATCGCTCCGGTTCGGTGCCTTCTGGACCTTGTACACATGTAATCCAGAACGTTTCATTGTTTTCTGCACAAAACAAACTGAAACTTTCGCCATTTCGCAACATCCCTGATCGAAATGTTGGAATAACGCTTAGATTGGTTCAATACCATCCTGGCCTTCTCCGGATTTGATGTGCCACGTTTTTTGCCACTACCATTTTTCCGCTTGGTTGTCTTACGGTCCTTGAACGTTTTGATCACATGAGATACGGTTGAATGTGCGATTCCGAGCTGTTTTCCGATCCATCGATGAGAAGCGTTTGGGTTTTCAAAGTGAGTGCCCAAAATTTGTTGGTGCACTATTTCTTCATTCGAAGCCATCACTGAAATCACTTGACCGATTTTCACGAAACTCATTACACAATTGACACAACACAATGAAATACATTCAGTTAAAATTTCAATAATTTTTACCCACATGCTAAAAAGTTACGAACAATTGCGTGTGTCCAAATTTCATCGAATACAGTCTTTAGTTCAATAATTATCATCCATATGGTATGTATTTATTACTTGAATAATACTATTATTACTATACACCAGCGCGGTCCTACGAGAATCTCGCGGTTATATCCCTTATACAACCCACCTCAATTTTTTATAAACACAATGTACTCAAGTTTGTAAGAAGGATAAAAAGGGGCATCCTTATTTTATACTCGTCAGAAAATCATATTGTAGGTATAATCTATTCAATATATTCAATATAGTTATCCAAAGCTTCGCTAAAATACATGCTAGTTGTGGCCTGTGATATAAATACAAGTAATACGTAAAAGATTCTTGAAATATTCCTCTTTTTCATTTCTGCATAATGATAACTGTGTGTGATTTATTATTTATCCTTATTATCGTCTTCATACTGCGTGTATGTGTAATAATTTGAATTCAAACCTTCCGACTCAATTTCATTATCTATCCAGTCTCTGAAAAATCCGATGTCAGTATATGCGGCAGGCATGCCAGGCTTCCCGCATCCTACGCCCCAGGATACCATCCCAACGGCGTAATAACGAGATTCAAAATCATTTGGAACTGGAAACACTATCGGTGACCCTGTGTCACCTTTACATGTGTCGAGGCCAGGCGCACCACCTGCACACATGAAACTGCGATGTAATTTGAAGTTGCGATTTCTTGTTGCCTTGCGAAGGATCTGTTCACAGTCAGATCTGTCCACGAATTGCAGGTCAATGCTCTTAAGAATTTGTTGATATTTTGTACGGTCCTGTGGAGTGGAGCCCCAGCCAGAAGCAGTCACTTCACCATTATCGATGGTATAGTTTTGATGAGGAAGGCAAACGGTATTTATTGTTGAGCTTTGATCAAATTTGTCGTCTAAAAATAGTAGAGCAATATTGTTAACTAATGTAGTGGCCTTAAAATTGGGATGACTCTTGATCTTGGTCACTCGACGTTCTTCGGAACGTATCGGTTCTCTGTCGGTTCCCATATCCCATTCACCAGCACGAACGGTTAACATATCCGGTGTCCTTTTGAATGTTTTAACACATTCGGCGGAAGTAAGCACTACCTCTGGATCGATCAGTGAACCACCACAAGCATATCTATGCTTTCCCTTTTCGTTGACCATAATGGCAACCATCCAAGGAAATTCACCAAACTGCGATTCTCCATCTTCACGACCCGTTGTTTCGAACTTTACTCCGTTCTCGTTTCGGTATCCGCAATCTTTTATTTGTTCATCTGGCTTAGAACCTCCATCTCCCCTCTGTGCATCACCAATACAACATACTTCGTTATAACCACAGTCTTCAACGGGAAAATCTGCCTTATGTCGGCAATTTTCATTCACCATACACTTTCCTCCAACTGACTGGCATGACCGAACTGGACTAACAGGTGCTTCGGTATCTGGTTCAAACTCGATTTCAGCACAACAATTCAACCCTCCACAATCATTATTTGTATCTTTGTATTGGTCTCCTAGACAAGTTTCGGTCATGCAGACCCCACTTTTAAAGTTACATGCCTGAAAAAGAACTTCTTGTAGATAAGTTATCCATGAGATTTAATTACAGAAACCACCTTTCCTTCATTTCCAAGACCCGCTGGTTTACGGGTGGTTGTTGTTATAACGCTTACTGGTAAATCTGAAGGTGCGCAACAGATTAAACCTCCACACTCATTATTTCTGGACCTGTATCTGATTCCATCACAACTTCCGCTTGTACATTTACCACGATTATTGGAACAAGCCTGCAAAATAAAAATTGTTAAACTAGTTCTAATAATGGTACATTAAGGACACTACCTTCCCGTCATTTTCATTATCTACAGGTTTACGAGTGGTTGATGTGGAAACATTTGGACGAGGAGATGTAGTTGAAATCGTAGCACAACATGCTAGACCTCCACAATCGTTATTCCGGTCCCGGTAAGTAGTACCCCTACACTGCTTCTTTGGAGTACATTTGCCTTTCCCTCCAGAACATATCTGAATTGAACTTCTATCATAACAAACATCAGTAAACATACAGTAAGTTAGTTACCTTGCCAATAAATTGATCTCTCCCATCTTGTGCATCTTGCATACAACATACAAATCCTGATTCTTCGCACTGTGAAATTCTCAAGTCCATCTTCAAGGAAGAAGAAGCTGGACATAGATCTTCTCGAATGCAAGTACCACCAGATTCATCGCAGGGATCATCACCTTTTACTTTGTCTCTGGGACAGCATGTTTGATTCCTGCCATTGCAAATCGATACTCTTTCTTGTATTATGCTGGAGCCGTCAGGGTTAACCAAACATTGATGATCAAACACACAAACCGTGTTATCATCGCATGTTTCATACTGTTCTATAGAGTTATGAACTTCACTAGATACTGTAACTGGAACATTGTCCTTTGCCGCTCCCTTAATCATACTTTCAGGACAGCACGTATGACCTAGAGAACTACAGACTGCAGATCTAGCTTCTAATAATCCATCGCCATCGGGGTTTACTTTACATTGATCGGATGGAACGCAAAGACTATCGGTATTGCAATTTTCTTTTTCGGATTTGGTTGTATCGTCACTCTAGAGTTGAAAATATGATCTGAATGTGTACATAACTATTGAGCATTTTTAAATTTACCTCTCCAATTTTATCATTTGGGCAACATTTATAGCCACTCCAGTCACATTCGTCAGTTTGTTTGAACTTTTTGTACTTGGGATCATTGAGGTTGGCGCCACAATCATTATTTGAAACACACGTGCCTGCATTTTCCAAACAAGGCTGAAAAAATAATAAACGGGCATGAATTATATTGCTCGCTGACATGGTTGGTATTAATTCTATACATTAAGGGGACCCTCCCCTGGATTTGGGCAAAAATAAAGGCAAAGTTTGTATTTTTTTATTTTTGTGGGAGAATGAAAATGCGTACGAACTTCCGGTTTTGACGATTATATTTGATCATTATTCAAGATTTCAAAGATATAAAAAAATTGTGAAAATTCAAAATGGCGGCTGCAAAACGGCGATTACTCGAAACCATGTTTTTCTATCTAACTTCAAGCTCCGGGCTTGATTTATTAATACGATTCCCTCCATCAATAACTGTTTGAAAGGTTATAATTTTTTGTACGGCTTGAACTAAAAATTGGCATTAATAATTAATTATTTATAATTTTTGAAAACGGTTAAAATAAAAAAACATAGCGAAAAATTAAACTTTTCAGTTCAAATGATCACCTTGCAAGGAGTTTTAGTTTCAATTGTCAGAAATTTAGTTCAAAATTTTATTATCTTTCAGAAAGGATAACTAGATTTGATTTCTGTTCAAAACAAGAGGCTGCAGGCTTGAAGTTGTCGCCCCATGTTTTGCGCGTAGAGGCTTACGGAATCGCCATTTTGTAGCCGCCATTTTGAAATTTCACAATTTTATATCTCTTTGAAATCTTGAATAATAAACAAAGTGATTTGTCAAAACCGAAATTTCGTACGCTTTTTCAATCTCCCACCAAAAAAAATACAAACTTTGGCTTATTTTTGCCCAAATCCAGGGGGAGGGTCCCCTTAATGTCATGCGAGATTGTGATATTAGTCTTTTGGTTGATAATATCGTGTAATGAAGCCGTTTCACATTTTAATGCAGATTTTAGATCTCTAAATGAACGGTTGAAGCACAAATAGTTGGAGTTGCATATAAGGAAATCTACGGTTATTTTGAATGATTTATTATTAAATGTTTAAAGATTGTCATGGGGCACAAGTAAACTATGCTTTTTGCCTCGATGGTGATGATAGAGTTTTTTTTGAATATTGTGTTTAATTTAAGAAGTATCTTCTTTTAAGAAGTTTGAGCATCGTGCGCGAAAACTGTTTTGTTATTTTGAGCACATTAAAAGCATATGCTGTTTAAGAAACCTACACTCAGGAAATTATCCGTACGATTTCACTAGGATTGAAACTATGAACCACAAAATAGGCAAATAAACATATGAATTTCATAATGTTCAACTTAACGACTGTTCCAGAAAGTATAAGCACACCTTATTTTAATGGTCACTTTGAATATAATGAAATAAATATTTATAAATATGAATGACAAAGCTTCAAAAAAGTGTTCAGTTTTGTGTTACCTATCAAAATGTGCGGTCTTACTCCGGAACAACGAAAAAGTATCGTGCATAAATGATGCACTGTGAGCGGACTCTCCTTGATAAAATTGGCCAAGGAAGAGGGTGTAAGCGTCGGAGCGGTACGATACGCGATTCTAAAATATAGAGAACAGTGTACGTTTGAAGATGCGCCGAAGAGTGGTCTGAAATCCGGTCCTGTTAGTTCGAATATCGATAAAATGATCAAGGATGCCTACAAGCGAAAACCAGCGACTTCCGTCTCCAGAAGCGATTATTGCCGATGATCAGGCAGCACGAAGGTCAAGTAGTGTTTTGGCCTGATTTGGCGTCATGTCATTACGCAAAGGACACTTCAGAATGGTACAGAAGTCAAAATGTATGTTTCGTGCCGAAAGACCTGAAACCGCCGAACTGCCCGGAGGCACGGCCAATCGAGACTTTTTGGGCTTTAACCAAAGCAAAGCTTCGAAAATTCATAAAACCATAAAACATTGGCCAAAAGTGATCAAAGTGGTGGGAAATACCACTGTGCAGAAGCTAATGGGTCATGTTCGAGGAAAAGTTAGGAGTCTTGGCTATGATTAAATATTTTGATTAAACGAGAGTAAAATATCATATAAAACACAAATAAAAATATGATTTGCCAAATAAAATCATTAAAACAAAAACAACAAGACTTTTTTGTTATTTTGAAAGTGTGCTTATACTTTCTGGAACAGTCTATACGTACGATGCTTTGTAATCTCATATAATCGCAAGCTGACTTATGAATGGATTTTGTTTTACACAACGCTGTTCTTGTACGCCTTAAAGTACTCCTGATTGCAATAGTTGATATATACTGGTGGTCAAGTCACTGAACCCATAATCTCAACGATCAAGGTTCGAATCCAGGCTGCTCCATTCATATTTTTATGTTTTGAACATCACTATATATCATAAGGCAAATTTTATGAAACTGATTTCTCATGGCAAATTATCATAATGCAATCTTATGAATATCGAAAGTTTATTTCGCTGAGTGTATGGACCATTAGGTCGTCTAGTTTAATATCCAAAATGTCTTGAAAATCTGATTGTTTTCCATGATTTTTGAGCTTCTATACTTCAGTATTATAATTATTGGCAAAGTCTGAATTATCTTGGTCTTTTTTATCAGGACTATGCTCTCAAAAATTCAAAGTTGAAAGCAACGGCATATTTAAATTTATTAATTTATTGCTCTAGCACGGAGAAAAAACAGTCCCGTTCGAAACAATAAACATGTTTGTTGACATCCGAGCTAAACAAATAGTTACTTTAAAAATCCGTTTTGTTGTTTTAAACCAACGATTTTGTTTTGAAACAAACCGGCAGGTTGGTTGTTTCTACCTAGATATATTACCACAATACTACACAAATTATGGTTGTTTGAAACTAATATTTTTGGTGTTTCAACTTTGAAAAGAGTTAATTATTACCAAAACACAGATTGGTTTGACTCAGGGAAACTAATTAAAAATTTAGGTTGAATCAACCAGAGCGGCGGTTAAACGAAACTGATATTTTGTTTAGAGAACAAGTAACCAAACATTTAATTTGAAACAAACTATTGTTATGGGTTACTCCATTTTCTGTCATCTGGTCCCGCTCCATGCTCTGATGCTGTCACTCAAAAATAGGTGAAAATTTAATATTCTGGTTAAAAATAAAACCTGAAAGTCGTAGAAAGGCTTGCATTTACATTTGTAAATTTCTCTTTGACTAAGAGAAGTCTATAAACTTGTTTTTTTTGTTAGCATTTTATTCAAAAAAATATTCTTGATATTAAAGAAGAAATTTAGGTGATTGTACAGGGTGCGGCAGAAAACAATGCGAAAATGTTCAAACTTGAATAAGGGGCTAATTCGTGTAGCTAGTAACTAATTTCTGTCGAAAGTGTAATTATTTATGCTAATTTTCAAGTGCTGCATCCAAAAATTCTATTTGGTTTAATGCAAATTCGTCAAAATGTTCGCGAAAGAAGTAATCACCAGTTTGTTGCTCGCCCAGAAGAAGCCGAAAGAGATTGCCAAGGTGGTTCGGTGGCATTTGGCTACAGTTTATCTGATAAAAAAGTTCCTGCAGAATGGTCCTTAGCAGCGGAAGCCGGGAAGCGGACGTCCGCGCTTTGCACGCACGCCGAACGTGATCAAATCGGTCCGTGTAAAAATTGCTCGCAACCCGGTGCGTTCCATAAGAAAAAATGCAAAGGAAGCCAATATTTCGGAGAAATCTATGCGGAGAGTCATCAAAGAAGACCTGCATACATCTTCCAGAGCCAGAGTGAAACGCCACTTGATTACGGACCGGGTCAAGGAACTACGAGTGACTCGTTCCAAGAAATTGCTTTCCTTGTTGATGAAGGAAAAAATGATAATCCTGTTCTCCGACGAGAAGCTTTTCAGCATCGATGCTGTGGCCAACAGCCGCACGGACCGGTTCATTTTACCACAGAAAATGGAGAACGTTCCGAAAAAAGTGAAATTCAAATTTCAAACCAAACATCCGGCTGGTGTCATGATGTTTGGCTTGGTGGTGTCCAACGCCGTGTCACACGTCCAATCGAACCCAACAATGGTTGAACGATAACATGAAGTTTTGGCCGAAAGATTTGTGGCCCCCTAGTAGTCCAGATCTTAATCCGTTGGATTATTCGATTTGGGCATTTGTTGAAGCACGAGCCTGCAAAACATCACACCCTAGTGTGAATACCCTGAAGTCAATCATAACACGCACATGGCAGTCAATGTCGGAGGACTACGTCCGAAAGGTATGCTCTGGCTTCCGGCGTTGGCTCGAGGATGTTATTAATAAAAATGGAGGACACAATCAATAAATTTGTTTAAAAGGACTATATAAAGATAACTGCGCTCGAAAATGTTGATATTATTGCTTGAATTAGTTGAGAGTGGGATTTGAAAGAAATAGAACAATTATTTGTTGTTTCAACCGTTTTCATTTGTTTGTTTCAAACGGCAATTTATTTCAAATCATAGTTTCGTAGTTGTCATTATGAAACAACCAAAAAAATTTGAACCAAAAGTTGAACTTAACTGCTTAATTCTCCAACTAATAACTCAAAATTTTAGTAGTCAAATCAAACGGTTATGATGTTTGTGAACAACTCAACGTGAAATTCCGGTTGAATGAAACTAGAAAAAATTGCGTCAACAAATCTTTGTTCTCAGTGAGTGTAAGGTGATGGAAAGTGATTCAATGGTTTCTATCTGTATATTTAATCAAATCGTATTTGTTTTTGTTTGTTAATCTGATAAAAATGCAGGTGAATACTAAGCTATCTAAAAAATAAATCATACAGCAAAATGTATGTATTTATATCACCAACACATTTTTCAAGCAAATATTTTAGATATGAAAAATACACTCAAAATTTATTTTCAAAATAAATGTTTCCTCCTGAACTTGATTTGATTTATGTTCACAATTTATTGGAAAACTGAAGAATTTTGTGATAATAAATGCTTATATTTTATTTCAGGCTTTAAAAACAGAGTAACACATTGTTTTAAACAGTCTTTCCATGCAATCAACAATTTTTCACCAACAATGTAATAACGAACCCTTACGCTAAAATGCTTTCTTCCTTTTTGAAAAGGACTTGAGTCAGTTTTTTTCAGTTGTGGAAAAACTCAGTCTCCTTAGCCAAATGTATGTGTAATGTTTTATTCAAGTCATTCATATTTGATGTAAAAGGCAAACAGCTTTAGTTTCTTAGAAAACACTGTAACGTACCATGTTCCCAATTTTTTAAATTAAAATTTCCTAACAATAATATTTTAATGATCCTAGAGGGTTTGAGCCGTTTAGTGGAATACCTGTAACTAAAAATTAGAAGCAAAATTAGTATTTTCCATTTAATTCCAACTACTTTTGCTTATCTTGACAGATATGCGTATTTCGTCTACAATGTGCAGACTTCTTCAGTGTCTCGTACTAATAACTCGACGAAGATAAGCAAAGGCAATTGGAATTAAATGGAAAATACTAATTTTTCTTCTAATTTCTAGTTAATTCACTGATAACTTAAATTCTGATTATATATTCTATTATCCCTACACTGAAAGTTAATTTTAGTTTATATTACAAAATCGAAAGTAATACTCACTAATCCATTCGTTGTTTTCAGCAACGGAACTGATTTGTTCTTTTTATGAAGTTACATTCGTAATTAATTGCACACGCAACTGTCAAAAGCACGAAGCTTTTGTTGACACAGAAAAAACATTCGTACATTGTACGGAAACAATGCAAAGAGCTACGAATATTATGTCTCAAATTAAAAAGAAACGTCTCTCTGGTTACAGTTTTACTTTATCGACTCAAAATGTAATTGACAAAAAGAACGCAATCACGTGGAATTGTTCAGCGTTTTTTTTTTTATTGTTTCAGACATGGTGTTCGAACCTGAATATTTGGAAAGTGCTGATTCTAAATCCGTGGTTGATCTCACTAGGCCACGCTTATTCGTGAGAACAATCGTGATTAATGAGCATGAAGTTTTAGCTCTCGACAGCGCTTTGATTTTTATTTTGGGATAGATAAATTATTTCCGCCCATACCAGCAGCAACACCATCATACATTAGTACGGTATACGGTATACGGTATAAAAGAGAAACAGCGATTGGCTGGTCATCACGAAGCTCATTTTGTGCATTTTACAAAAAGGTGTAATGATAGCATTTCACCAGATAAAAAGCATTATGAATGTTTCATTCAATATACGAGACATTTGTTCTATGTACAAAATCCATGTTTACGAAACGCGTTAAAGCTACTTCACGAAAATAAATTTTCAGTGTATCAATTGGAATGTGCCCTCCCAAGTAATCAATTGTCTCTATATTTCACGATTTTCACAATTGCAATAAAATTAACTCTAGTTATTTGTGACAAACTGCATGACGTATAATAAAGTGGGGAATAAATTAATTGTTTCAACTTATTATCAAACACTTTCAAGTATTGATAATTTAGACTACCTGTTACGATTGCAACAATTATCAAGCTTTTTCCAAATCAATATGAAAAACACTTACATGTGTAGACATCGTCAACTGACTGGATGTCAATCAAACAAGATATCGATTGCAGTACAACTTATTGTGTTCGATAAAAAATTGACTCGTAATCAATGCGATTGTTGGTAATTTTTTTAAGGTTCTAAGTCTCTAATGACTCACCCAAGTAGCACCGAGAAAATAAATATAGAAGTTATATTTTTTATGCACCACGGTTGATGTATAAAAATTTAATTTGCCTAATTTAGTCATGTACGTTTCATGCAATTTGCATCTAGATTCACTTGTTTGACAAATTGATTTGTCATGTATGAAAGTTGGTGTTATAAAGTTACGAAATGTTTGTTTACAGCTAACATTGTTGCATAATATAATGCATAAATATAGCAACACAAAGCTTCCGTATTTTAAATAACAAACATATTTATAAAATGTAAAATGCCTCGTATTGGACGTCGAATGACAGTTCCTGTACTTTTAACTATCAAATACGTATTTATGTCATAAAGGCGCAGCTAAAAAGCAATACCATGCTGGAGGTGACTGGGTTCGATTCCCGGTCTGGTCTAGGAATTTTATGTTAAGGAACATTTCTCGACTCCCAGGGCAATAGGGTATGATTGTACTTGCCACACACTCATACTTATGCAAAAATGATACCTGACATCGAAAACTCCCAACTAATAACTGTGAAAGTTCATTTATAACACTAAGTTGAGAGCAAGCAATAAGCGAATTGTGAATATAATAAGCTTGATATGCTAAAAGAAGAAAATATGTTACCGCTGAAACTTTCTAGAACCTAATTCGATTATGCCAGTTTTTTGAGAAGGTACTGTACGATCGAAAAGTATTTATATCAGTACAATTGCCAGTAGGATGATGTATTAGCAAATACTTAAGCGGAATGGACCAATCATCAAAGTATACCAAATCCTTTTAATTTAAACCCATACATTTTGCTTGAATTATTTTGTGTTTAACTAAAAAAAAAACACTAATACAGAATACAGGAGAAATATTCAGCTAAGCTTCCTTTTTACCGAATGTGAATTGCCGGGTCTTTCCTTTCACATCTGCCATAAGATTTGTACAGTCTCTGTACAGAACTGTTTTTCGCCCTCTTTTTTTGACAACAACTTTTTGAGTCTTCATAAGGTTCCGCTTGACGATGGCCCAATATTGTTCGATTACGCGGAGCTTTGGCGTGTTGGAAAGGTTCTTATTCTTGGGCATCACTTGTACACTGTTGGAATGGCCTTTTTCCGTAATGGCAAAATACTAAATCTGACCAAAATAGAACGGAACAATTGTATCGTTTCAGGAAAGGCAGTAGTCACAGGTACAAATGGCATGCCACATCAGATATTTCTTCGCGAACTTTGGCAGTTTAATGTGCTTGAAAATATCTGCCACCTTTCCCCGTCCGATTGCGGTATAAAATTAACAACACAGAAGACAAGAAAATACTAATTTTTCTTCTAATTTCTAGTTAATTCACTGATAACTTAAATTCTGATTATATATTCTATTATCCCTACACTGAAAGTTAATTTTAGTTTATATTACAAAATCGAAAGTAATACTCACTAATCCATTCGTTGTTTTCAGCAACGGAACTGATTTGTTCTTTTTATGAAGTTACATTCGTAATTAATTGCACACGCAACTGTCAAAAGCACGAAGCTTTTGTTGACACAGAAAAAACATTCGTACATTGTACGGAAACAATGCAAAGAGCTACGAATATTATGTCTCAAATTAAAAAGAAACGTCTCTCTGGTTACAGTTTTACTTTATCGACTCAAAATGTAATTGACAAAAAGAACGCAATCACGTGGAATTGTTCAGCGTTTTTTTTTTTATTGTTTCAGACATGGTGTTCGAACCTGAATATTTGGAAAGTGCTGATTCTAAATCCGTGGTTGATCTCACTAGGCCACGCTTATTCGTGAGAACAATCGTGATTAATGAGCATGAAGTTTTAGCTCTCGACAGCGCTTTGATTTTTATTTTGGGATAGATAAATTATTTCCGCCCATACCAGCAGCAACACCATCATACATTAGTACGGTATACGGTATACGGTATAAAGAGAAACAGCGATTGGCTGGTCATCACGAAGCTCATTTTGTGCATTTTACAAAAAGGTGTAATGATAGCATTTCACCAGATAAAAAGCATTATGAATGTTTCATTCAATATACGAGACATTTGTTCTATGTACAAAATCCATGTTTACGAAACGCGTTAAAGCTACTTCACGAAAATAAATTTTCAGTGTATCAATTGGAATGTGCCCTCCCAAGTAATCAATTGTCTCTATATTTCACGATTTTCACAATTGCAATAAAATTAACTCTAGTTATTTGTGACAAACTGCATGACGTATAATAAAGTGGGGAATAAATTAATTGTTTCAACTTATTATCAAACACTTTCAAGTATTGATAATTTAGACTACCTGTTACGATTGCAACAATTATCAAGCTTTTTCCAAATCAATATGAAAAACACTTACATGTGTAGACATCGTCAACTGACTGGATGTCAATCAAACAAGATATCGATTGCAGTACAACTTATTGTGTTCGATAAAAAATTGACTCGTAATCAATGCGATTGTTGGTAATTTTTTTTAAGGTTCTAAGTCTCTAATGACTCACCCAAGTAGCACCGAGAAAATAAATATAGAAGTTATATTTTTTATGCACCACGGTTGATGTATAAAAATTTAATTTGCCTAATTTAGTCATGTACGTTTCATGCAATTTGCATCTAGATTCACTTGTTTGACAAATTGATTTGTCATGTATGAAAGTTGGTGTTATAAAGTTACGAAATGTTTGTTTACAGCTAACATTGTTGCATAATATAATGCATAAATATAGCAACACAAAGCTTCCGTATTTTAAATAACAAACATATTTATAAAATGTAAAATGCCTCGTATTGGACGTCGAATGACAGTTCCTGTACTTTTAACTATCAAATACGTATTTATGTCATAAAGGCGCAGCTAAAAAGCAATACCATGCTGGAGGTGACTGGGTTCGATTCCCGGTCTGGTCTAGGAATTTTATGTTAAGGAACATTTCTCGACTCCCAGGGCAATAGGGTATGATTGTACTTGCCACACACTCATACTTATGCAAAAATGATACCTGACATCGAAAACTCCCAACTAATAACTGTGAAAGTTCATTTATAACACTAAGTTGAGAGCAAGCAATAAGCGAATTGTGAATATAATAAGCTTGATATGCTAAAAGAAGAAAATATGTTACCGCTGAAACTTTCTAGAACCTAATTCGATTATGCCAATTTTTTGAGAAGGTACTGTACGATCGAAAAGTATTTATATCAGTACAATTGCCAGTAGGATGATGTATTAGCAAATACTTAAGCGGAATGGACCAATCATCAAAGTATACCAAATCCTTTTAATTTAAACCCATACATTTTGCTTGAATTATTTTGTGTTTAACTAAAAAAAAAACACTAATACAGAATACAGGAGAAATATTCAGCTAAGCTTCCTTTTTACCGAATGTGAATTGCCGGGTCTTTCCTTTCACATCTGCCATAAGATTTGTACAGTCTCTGTACAGAACTGTTTTTCGCCCTCTTTTTTTGACAACAACTTTTTGAGTCTTCATAAGGTTCCGCTTGACGATGGCCCAATATTGTTCGATTACGCGGAGCTTTGGCGTGTTGGAAAGGTTCTTATTCTTGGGCATCACTTGTACACTGTTGGAATGGCCTTTTTCCGTAATGGCAAAATACTAAATCTGACCAAAATAGAACGGAACAATTGTATCGTTTCAGGAAAGGCAGTAGTCACAGGTACAAATGGCATGCCACATCAGATATTTCTTCGCGAACTTTGGCAGTTTAATGTGCTTGAAAATATCTGCCACCTTTCCCCGTCCGATTGCGGTATAAAATTACTGCCCAGGAAGATGTTTAAAGTCTGCCTTGACGTATGTTTCATCGTCCTGCACCACGCAATCGAACTTCGTCAGCATCGTCGTGTACAACTTTCGAGATAGTGGTTTGGCCGACGTGTTTTGTTTATCGTTGCGATTTGGAGTCACCACTTTCTTGTAAGTCGACAGTCCAGCTCATTTTCAGTTTTTAAATGTACAAAGCAGGAAAATCTTGAATTGACTGTTTGACTGTTTTTGTTTTGAAAGCAAATCGCTTTCTAGGAAAATGTTTAGTCATCGATTCGATTAATCGTCACGAATTATTTATTTGATTGATTCTAGGAACTAAGGAATGTATCTAAAATAAGTTATCCACATAATTTTCCTTCCAATCATATAAAACAATGATGTTTAATTAAAATAAATGGATCCCAGGTCTCTAATAAGCAGTTCCAACGAGTCTTTACGGCAGCTTATCAAGTATTTAAGTCACCTTAGGGAGCGAATAAAACGTAATTCGGCCGTTTCTGGTCCCCTGCTTCAATGAACAGGCCCCTCAGACATGATCTGGAATGCAAGCCGTACAAGAAACAACGGGTTCGCGGGGTGACGGAGCGTCAAGAGCAAGCCAGGGTCCATAGAAACAGTAATCTTTTCAGGACAGTCATAATGAACAATTCATGCGTGCCAGCTGCGATGGGCTTACAAAGCGTTTGCGCAAAGTTATCATGGAAAAGGGCAAGAGATTCGAATTAATATGGTTTATTTCTATGAAATGTATCTTTCAAATAAAAATAAATGCTATGATTTGGTTGATTTGTTTTGCTGTAATCCCATTTTGTTTTATTGACACCTATTTTGAGACACCCTGTACTGCATATGCTAATGCTTACTGGTTACCTGGGATAATCCTTTATTGTACGGAACTGAACATGAACATTCTGATAACTGGACGGAATTAATATTATTCTTTCACGAATATCTGATCGAACACTTTTCATCAACCCTCTTCACAACCAATAGCGGTGGATGAGCTGAAGCTGAGGGCAATTTGGTGGTTTGATGTCTTTCTCAACAAAATCTATACCCTTTTCCGTGAGCCAATTGAGAGATGTTTCGGCATAATGCGCTGACTCTAAATCCAGCCAAAACAGTGCAGTGGTACTATGCTTCTGATTTAAAACAGCAACTTCTTGTGTCGACACTCTTATTTCCGTTTCATACCGTAGAAACATATTGCTTGCTATACCAGCACTTTTCGACCAAACTTCTCCACTTGAATCGACCTGTCTACATTGCTTACAACCTTTCCTACGACGGCAGTGTAATGTTGTGGACCTGGAAGGGTTTTTGAGTCCTCTTTGTCATAGGTCTCGTCGTCCATCGAAATACATGCATCCGGTCGCTGCAAAACTCACGAATACAATTTCCGAACCCTTGTTGCTGTGGGCTGCTTCTGTTCTGCAGTATGTTTGGCGGTTTTCTGCTTCTTGTAGGTCTTCAGGTTGCTCCCATTCTTGTTACGTGGAATCATTCCGCCGCTGATTCACACTTTATTGACCAACGAACGGTTCCGCTTTTGGGGTGGAGGTTTGGACGTCGATTACCGAAAATAATCTGCATTCAAACGCAACTGAGCGTTTTCATTTGAACGAATAATTTTCTTTGAAAAAAATATGTTTCTTTGAAAAAAAAATGGACTCTTCAGGACCATCCAAAACTCACGATCTGTTTCCTTTAACCTTGGTTAGTTTTTCAGAGTGGTATTGTGTTTTCCTTCGGATGAACTTCTAATGTTAACCTTCCTCGGGTATTAGAAAACTGAAACATAAGGAATCAGAGTCAATATTGACCCGGATTCCAACTCTTTCTAGAATTATGGAATCTCAACCTAGGCACAAGGCTGCACCACATTTGAAAGGTTATGGTCTCAAAAATAAATTGGTTGGTAAAACCTGGTTCCAGTAAAATTGGCCACCGGTAATCTGCTACAAAGGGAAGGAGGTTTCGATTCCAGGCGTACATTCCAGACTTGTTGTAGAGAGTTGCCGCATTGGACAAAGTTTCTTAGTATGTCATTTGTCGTCTTTTGACATCATCATATTCACTGATATAGTCTTTCCTTGTATTCTCCCATACGCGGGGTAACGATCTGTGATGATGTTGTTTTTGAGAAGGAAATAATTTCTCATTACCATGAGGCTCTAGGAGTAGACAGCAATTTTTTGCTAGAACAAAGTTGTTGAGAGAAAGTATTGATAGTTCCGTAAGCTCACGGCAGGCGGTGAAAATTGAATAGAAGTAGTTTGAAATTGAGCGGAGGGCATTGTGAGGTAGTATTTCGAAACAGGTACACAATCTTTTACCAAGCATCCCCATGCGGGGTAGGTCAAGGCAGGAACGAATGCACCACCTTGACTGGTGAATAATAACGCGACTTGGTACGAGACACTGAAGAAGTCTGCACATTGTAGACGAAATACGCGTATCTGTCAAGATAAGCAAAGGTAGTTGGAATTAAATGGACAATACTAATTTTTCTTCTAATTTCTAGTTACAGGTATTCCACTAAACAGCTCAAACCCTCTAGGATTCATCATCATATTAGTTCCAGATCAGGCCACAAAGATGGTGCTGTAGTTTATCTTTGCCATATGAAGCGCT
This sequence comes from Aedes japonicus, assembly GCA_034211315.2. Lineage (NCBI taxonomy): Eukaryota > Metazoa > Arthropoda > Insecta > Diptera > Culicidae > Aedes > Aedes japonicus. Next base: position 71,177 of record JASCZW010005840.1, read on the forward strand.
GGAGTGTTGCCGCCTTGAGCGAAATTTCTTATTGTTTCATTTTTTGTGTTTTGTCAATATCAGATAAGTTCCACAGGATCTTGCCGCAGAGATGGCGTTGCGGTCTATCTTTTCAAATGAAGCGTTAGAAAGTGCCCGTCTTCGGCAATGTTTTTAGTATACCATTTGTTGTCTTGTGAGATTATCATATTAGTTCCAGATCTTTCAGCACAGATAGCGCTGCAGTCTATCTTTGACAAATGAAGCTCTAGAGAGTTGCCATCTTCAGCAAAGTGTTTCTCATTGTGACATTGTCGTAATCATATTAGCTCCAGATCTTTCAACAGAGATGGATGATGATTTTCAATTGAAGCTTGTGAGAGTTGCCATCTTAGTTTATCGGTATGTAATATGTCGCCTTTTGGCATTATCATGTTCTCAGATTTCACCGCAGAGATGGTGCTTCAGTTTAACTATTCCAAATGAAGCGTCTTCAGGAAAGTTGTTCAGTATACAAAATGCAGTCATTTGGAGGCGCTGAAGTTTTTTCAACGAGGTTATAACGTATTTTGATTTGAATTCGTACACAGTTATTTGAAGACATTTTGTTCTAACTTAGATGTGTTTTCTCTGTACTGGAACTAATCTGATGTCAAAAGACGAAAAATGGCATACTAAAAACAAGTCCGGAGGCGGTAGCTCTCTAAAGCTTCAATACCGTGTTATCGGCAAGATCTGGAATTAATATTATAATGACAAAAGACTACAAATGGCATACCAAGAAACTTTGCAAACAACGGAAACTCACGATTTGGAACTAATTTGATTATATTAAAAGACGATTCGTTACGCACTGAGAAACATTTTGCAGAATATGCCAATTCCCTACTATGAGCCTGGAATGTTTAATATGCATTTCTGTTTACACGGCGAAACTAAAACTTCCGTCCCCTTGTAGCAGATTCCCGGGGGACAATGTTTACGGAACCAGTTTTGTTTTCTTTTGCAGGCATTCTGCAGACCAGAACATTTGATGCATAAACATTGACTCAAGGTAAAATTTCGAAATTCTACGAACGGTTGAAATCCGGTTCAATATTGGCACTGAAGAATGCCGCACAGAAACAAAAGCGTTCACGAAAATGAAAACGGACCGTGAACTAGTTCACGTTTTCAGGATTTTTACCTAAAAACGTGATTTAGTTCATGATTACGTGATTCAGTTCACGGTGTATTTTTGCTTGTCCTCGAATTCATGACTGCAGTTCACCGATCCGGGCACGGATTTTTTTCCGTGCGTAAAATATTAAAAGTCAGAAAATTTCAGCCCGGTTTGTTTAAAAATAGAAAAAATAGCGTACATTGTAGTTGCGCCATGCGGCAGAATTGACCCCAATATCTTCGGAAGTTAAATCTCACTTTTTCTTGACGAGGGTCGGGAAAATGGACTTATCGGCGTAATTTTGGGATTATCCATCGACCATTTTTGAATGACCTACCACGTTGGTAATGATTTAAATACTGATGGTTAGGTTTCGAGGGATTCTAATGGTTCTATTTCTCACTTTTTGAAACGGTCTAGTGCAAGAAGACCGACCTAGTAAGCTCGAAGATCATGGTTAAAACCTGGTTCATGAAACCCGACAAAGACATTTCATATAACTTGAGCAACATTTTTATGATTGTAATCACTTACGGCTCTACCATTTTTTCTTAAAAATCTGCTCTCATCCCTGATGGAATCTCCATGTATCTTAAAATTTGTAAACTTTTAAATACTAGATAAGTGTTCTTCTTCTAACGGGCTCTTTCAAGAGCTTTTGTCTGCTCTAAACTTAGTATTCTAGAAGAATTTGTATATTGTGTAGCAAGCAACATGATGCTGGTTGCCCAGGGATGTCTAAAAAAATTTCATTGACCGGACCGAGAATTGAACCCGCCGCCTCCAGCATATTAAATAAGTAAATAAGTAAATAAGTGACCTGACCTATGTGCTGAGGATAATTACTTTTATTACTAGACCACGAATTAGAATTTTCATGTTATTAATTTATTTTGTGTTATGTATACTTTTAAGAAGTTTTGTGTTCTCCATGTTTATGTAATTAGAAGATATGGGGTTTTTGCGTCTCGCTCACAGGCTTTTCCCCATCAATATTCAATATTCATTAAGACGGATAGTCAGATGAAGTATAATAATAATAAATAAATAAATAAATAAAGAAATAAGTGTGTAAATAGTGGATCATGCAAACATTGCCTTTGCTATTATCTGCATTCGGTACTTGTTATGTGTGTTTTATTCAACACAAATCCAAATCGTTGTTGCCAAATGCAACTTCAATAACATCACTGATAACTGGTTTTTTAATGCATTGTTTATCTTTTCTTTCTTTTCTGTTTGCAACTCACCGTTTCCTTTGAACAACACTTCAGGAAGTAATCTTCACAAGCATCCAAAAACCTCAGATCAATTATGCCGTTTCCATCAATGTTAACAATACTATCTCGACAAAGATATCCATAAACACATACTCCTGTCTTCCCGCTAGCTAGGTCACAAGGCTATAAAAAAAAAATTAAAAACTCCTATTAACAAAAATAAAAATTTAAAAAAACACACACACAATAGTACAATCCAAAATAGAACTCACTTGATCGGCAAAATCTTCTGGAAAAAAAGTTGAATTAATTGAACATGCTCCGTTTAAAAGAAGCAAATATATGATTCCATGTAACAAAAAAGTACACCAGGACGAAAATCTGATTGCAGCCTCCATCGCGTTCGTTCTACCCAAGAATGAAAGTAAGATTGGATTAAAATTGCTCATCACCATAAAAGTCTAACTCTGAGGATTCCCCGTTAAGCGATAGGAAAGCGGCACATATCAGCATTACTTACTTTAACCATAAACATGTTCCAAGTAGTATTGGTATTGGCAACGAATGATTCCAGGCCTCTTTAGTCAGTCATCTCTACCCAACTTTTAACAGATAACTTAAAAGACGGCTTCTTGCTAATGACGTTTGCACACCTCGTGGAGGGAGCTACGATGAGGAATCATTCGTTGAAGACATTGCATGTCACCATAAATCAGAACCAGTTACTTATACGTTTTTTCACGCAATAATCTCCACAAAAACACTCCTAGATCGCCGACCTGGCCACGGCCATGCAAGCGTTGGAGATAGGGAGGATTTGGTATCTACCTTAAGAAGACGCGGGAAATACACGTAGCCTTCAGTAGTTAACAAAAGGAAAGGGCAATGAATAGTCGGAGATAAAATGGTCTGAATGGCGTACAAATTTCTTCAAAATGTTTGTTGGGAGCATCTAGTATAAGAAGGTAAAGTGATGCTCATGGTAAAAGCGCGCATGGATGATGAGCTGAAGTCTTCTTGGGTGTTCTATCGGAATCGGAGGGATAGTTACAGGCGAGCATGTAGACCAGAAGTGTTCAGTTTTACGGAATTAAACGTTTGAAGTTACGCCGATTTAGGACCTTTTTTGTCCGTTTGGTTAAAACCCCTTTTGGTTGGTGAGTCAAGGACCGCCAGTGCACGCTAAGGTGGAGGAAGCTTTCTAGCCACCGACACCTAATGTGCCACCCACATACCTCTGACTTCGGGCTATACGTCCAAAGGAGGACATCAATCTCGAGTAAAGGCCCTAAAGACCAAGAAGAGAGTCCCTCCCCAGTTCGACAGAGGGTGGCCGTGCCATTGTCGACCAGCTACGTCAGGAGTAAGCGACTGTGAGTCCAGCTTCACAATCGCTATACCAGCCCGTCGCAAAACCAGCGAACGAACCGCCATCGCACTACAGTCTCCGAACGGTAGACGCGCCAGTCTGACCGCCATCGTACTGTAATCTACGGTACACCAGCCGGTGGTACCGCCACCATCTTGCCGAAGGTTGGCATTTGTTCATCCATCATCACCGGAACCTTTCTAGCACCTCATCGCGAGCGCTCGCGAGGCTTCATTTATAAACTTATTTATATACTTTATTTATATACTTTATCTCTTTATTAAAAACGGATTGTCGGCCACGCTTGAATTCGTTAAACAAATGTCTGATGATAGTTATCGAAAGTATATGGTCCTAATAAGGAGTGTATCGAAAATAAGCTATCCACAAACTTTCTTTCAAATTATGTTGAAAACCTATATTTTATTTCTGCAAAAAAATGATCCTTTATTGTACGAGGTTAAACTTGAACATAATGAAGACCGGATGAAATTTAAGTTATTCCTTCACGAATTTTCGAACTTTGGATCGAATGCTCTTCATCAAGTTCCGGACAAGTGTTGCATCGCATTTTTTGGACGCTTGAGCCCAAATTATTTTGAACTCCTGCATGTTCCCAGCTGCCTTACCAGTCTTCTTGAAGACCCTCTTCACGATTGCCCAGTAACGTTCGAAGGGTCGAAGCTGAGGGCAATTTGGTGGATTGATATTTTTCTCAACGAAATCTATACCCTTTCCGCAAACCAATTGAGAGTGGTTTTGGCATAGTGAGCCGACGCTAAGTCCGGCCAAAACAGTGGAGATGTAGTATGCTTCTTATATAAAGGCAACAGTCTCTTCTGGAGACACTCAGATCGATAGATTTCCACATTTATAGTTCCGGTAGTGTAAAAAATGGTTGACTTCAAACCACAGGAACATATTGCTTGCCATACCAGTACCTTTCGACCGAATTTCTCCACTTGAATCGACCTTTCCGCATCGCTCACATCCTCCCCAACGACGGCAGTAAAGTATTGTGGACCTGGAAGGGTTTTTGAGTCCTCCTTTACATAGGTCTCATCGTCCATCAAAACGCATGCATCCGGACGCTGCAAAAGACGCGAATACAATTTCCGGGCCCTTGTTGCTGCTCGCTTCTTCTGTTCTGCACTTTGTTTCGAGATTTTCTGCTTCTTGTAGGTCTTCAGGTGGTTTTGCCTCTTGATACGCTGGATCATTCCGACACTCGTTCCTGCTTTTTTGGCCAAATTACGTATTGACATTGATTTGTTCTTCATGATTAGAGATACCACTTTCTGCTCCAGTTTCGGGTTGGAAGAACCGGGTTTTCTGCCTCTTCCTGGTAGCTCATCCAAAGAATAGTGTTCCCCAAACTTATTAATGATGGTTTAAACACTCGCATGATGAATTCCAAACCGCTTCGCCAATTTTCGCATAGTAATACCCTTCTCACTTAGCCATGTGTCCAGAACCTTAATTTTCACTTCCTTTTCAATAAGCGACATTTTAAAAACGCAGAATTTGAACCGCACAAACAAGTAAACAAAAGAAAGCTGACATGCAAATGCACAGCATGCAGTGTTCAGAGCATAAAAAACCATCACAAATACATGCGTACAACGCAAATGTATGTGGATAGCTTATATTCGATACACTCCTTAAACGGAATTCAAATTCACTTTGATTTCCTCACACGTCTTCCCATCCAAAAAAAGAAAGCAAATCACAGACCACTGTTGCTCTTTCTGCATGACGGCCAACAAAGGCGAACTTAACAATTTTCAACAGCTATCAAAACTAAACTACTCGATCAATCTGTCTGAAATTTTGACAGATATTGTTTCAAAAATGGCGTTAAATGATGCCATACACATTTTGCGTCAGTGATGCCATCAGTTGCTAAACAAGGGTACTTATCGTAAAGCCCTCGTATGGTAATAGCGCCATTACTCGCTCTCTGAAAAGAGAAGAATGTCTGAGAATAAGTTTTTCCTCTGACAATAAAGACGAGATCACAAATTTCTCTTCTTTGTTTCCAGAGAATTTTCATAATATACAAGTAATTGTTTAGAGATGCTTCCAATTTTGAGATTCTCTCAAACTTTTTCGTTGATACATCCAGAGTAGCTTCTATAGTAATTCGGGAATGCTTCCAGAGTAGTACGACATTTTTATTCACTCTAAACAGATTTTGTTTCGTTGCTTTGTGTTAACATGAGACATTTTAAAAATATACATTAGAATCTTATCAATTTCCATTGTAAATTGTACCAGAAACAACATTTTTACCACGTTATTAATAAAACAGTTGGGAACATGGAAAAAATTGTGTCCCTAACATTGGGTCTACGGTTTTCTTGTTAAATCATTATTATTTTATCTATGAGAGCAATTAAGGTCTGTATCCGCAATAATTCAGACACCTCAAAACATGAATAAAACATAAATTTCGCAATATATTTCCGTCGTAGTTGTTTATTTAAGATTCATCGGATGTGCTTTAACATTTCGTGAAGACAAAACATAGTTATTAAGTATTTGCATAAAATTTTCAAACTTTGCGCTTAACTCCATCCATTAGGGTTTGAACAAACTCTTCAGAAATCGTAGAAGCCGTCTTTGTCCAAATTTGCTGGAAGTGTTTGATGTCTTTGATTACTTGCTTCTTTCCAGAAAGCTTCCGCTTCATCAGAGCCCAATATCTCTCGATTGGTCGTAGCACTGGGAAATTTGGCGGGTTTGAGGTTTTCGGTACAATGTTCACTTGATTTGCTAGGTACCAATCCATCACAGTTTTAGCATAGTGGCATCATCCCAAATCGTGCCAGAACAAAGGTTCTCCTTTGTGACTTTTTATGAAGGGTAGCAATCGCTTCTGCAGACACTCTTTCTGATAGATCTCCTTGTTGATTGTGCCTGTAGTGACGAAAGATTTACTCTTTTCGCCACACGGGCAAATTGCTTGCCACACAAGGTATTTTTTGGGAAATTTCGATGGTTTCTTCGTTCTGAAATGCTCAGCTGTAGCATTTCTGGCCATAGCAGAATAAAAAGCCAGCCCTGGAAGCTGCTTGAAACCTTCCAGGACATAAGTTTCATCGTCCATAACAACGCAAGAAAACGTTGTCAAATATTCGCAGTACAAACAACAATCAATATGCAACTTGCGATTTGAAATTGGTTCACTGTTGTAGAACACCTTGGTCCGAAGTACACCTTGAAGCCAGCACCTTGCTATACATATTTGCGCCTTTGTTTTGATCTGCTGTGTTATTTTGACAGAATAATTGAGAGTGTGTTTGTGTGAGTTCATTATTAGGATTACTAAGCTTGGGACCGAGTTCTGTTTGTCGTTGCAATTTGGACCTGTTTTTACTTTATACAACTTAAGTCCCAAACGTTGTTTTGATTTTTGGACAAAACCAGGTGACATCCCTATTTTAAGAGCCACCCTTCGAATGGAAAGTTTTGGATTTTTCGTTAATATTCTTTTCACTTTTCGGTCCATGACAGGATCAGCGCGTCCAATGTTTTTGTCACTTCTCGGTTTTCTCTCCACCGTTAAACGTTACGAAAATGATTTGAGCATATCGTGAACAGTGGATTTAGGCAAATCCAATTTTTTTTGCAAGGTCCTGTATTGACAAGGCAGGATTTGCCATACGCCCGTACAAAATTCGCTCGCGCACTTGTTTTTCTTTCGTCGCCATCTTGAATACTAAACATGAAGTGTAAACATCAATCATAGTCTTTTTCATCATAGACTCTCAGCAATACCACAGTGAAATTTTTTAATCGTACGTGCAATATTTCAAAAGTTACAATGATTTGAATCATTTGAATGATTTGAATCGAATTAATGTAGATACAGACCTTAGTTTATAACGTATGATTATTTTCTGTACAACTAGACGGCATAACTAGGTTTATCGGTTCAATTTGTTAGATTATCCGAAGATCGTCGGTTCAGCTTAACCAGTGAAGTCATGATGTCTGAAAAGTGAAGGAAATCAAAAATTACGCGGAAGTGAACAACTATAAATCGATTAATAATATCTAAATTGCTTTAAAATTCATTGGTCATCATGACAGTAACACGATTTTGTTGATTATAGCTGAATAAATGACATAATTGGTACATAGGCCGAATGAAGGAACTAGGCTAACATTACATCCCGTTATCCTATTTGTTTCAATTTTTAATTATTTATTTTTTATCCCTAGCAGGTTGTACAGTAACTTGTTGCAATACAATTGATGTTACTCCAATGCTACTGAGATAAGGCACAATCAAGTCACTGTAACCAAATATGACGGTTTTGTGTTGCTTGGGCTGTTTCTCAGATTGATCCTTTGCCTAAATAAAAAAAGACAAATTACGCGAAGTTGCTTCGTTTTGGTAACAAGTTGTAGCAAAAAAAGCGTAAAAAGTGGACATCCATGAGAATTCTTTAAAAATAGTAACTACTAACAATTTTATTACAATCTTTTCCCTTTAACCAAGAACGCAACCTATCTAGCCTAAAATATGTAAAACCCCAAGCAGCACACAACCGTCAAAAATGGGTTCAGTAGCTCTACGGTGACTTAATTGAGTCGCAGAGCAGTCACCTTTACTGGGTTGAAACAAATGTGCTACTAGGGAAATATCGCTTAACCTGTAATCTTAGCTATTAGATGAGCATTGATTGCTTTTTCCCCCGCTAGTTGAAGAAGCTATGCTCAATTGAATTTTCAGTTCTTGGTTAATCAAAAACCTGAATATTCAAACCAATGCTATAGCTTTCAGAACACAAATAATACTAGATTAAGAAACATAGTTGATAGTTAGAAAGAGTATCAACAAAAAATACGTATTTAAACTATTCATGACATGGGCCAAACCGATCAATGTTACCCCGTTTTACGGTATTATAGTTTAGTATTATTGAGAAAATATGTTGATCATATCTTACAGTTAGATTCAGCGTGTGCGAAATGAAGACAGCAAGTTAGTCAGAGTGAGAAGTTGTAGTTGTCTTATCCTATTCCACCGCCGCACTTCCACGAGAAATCACTGGGATGTTGGAAAGCAAGATTGAGTGGCAACTGGGTTCGTTTTGGTAAAACGATAAGCTTAATTCACACTTCGATTAGTAAAATATTTAAATATTAGTACCGATATCTGATTTGAATCGATTTATACCACCAGTAAGAATACTATTGGGGCCACACACAAAGTGTAAATTCATCGGAGAAACATGGTGATCTATTATAATGCTGGAAATTTGAACCTAGTTAAACCAATAATAAGGATGCTATTGGAGTCACTCACAAAGTGTGATGGTGGCTTTCCGTTAGGAAAACAAAGTTAATTTTATTCACGCTTGAAAGACGCTTTTTTGTTTTCCTACTGTGTTCACTCGATCACTCGTATCACCGAATTATAGATAACCGAAACAAAACGAAACGCGCCATGTCCGATAGGGAAAAAGCGCGTAATAAAGCATCGTCACAACCTTTCACAGCCGATGCTCGAACCAAACATTTTTTTCGTAATTTTCATTTTTTACTACTGTATCCTACATTCTATTGTATTACTGTAACTAATATCTGTATCAACCGAATTAAGTTTCTAAAGAACAATGTATGCTAACCCATTAAAATTACAACCCAAGCAACACACAAAACATCTTTTCAGAATGATGTATAATTGATTGTATTATGAATGTATTATAAACGTATTGCAAAACAAGTCAAGTTGAATCTCTCGCATTCTACATATCACTCTGACAAACGGTCGAGCTAAAAATACTTTTTCACTGCTGCAAGTGATTAATACTTTATTATTGTTCTTAAAAACATGGTTCCATACATTTATAAAACATAAACCAGGACAAGATTTTATAGGAAGTTCTATAAACTGTTGAAATTACATTACACCAACCATGTTTAGAAAAACGTGTTCTTTTTTCTCATTACGATGAATCTTTGTACAAGATTGTGGTTTCACTGCCAACGGGAAGCATATCATAGATACTCAGAATATACTTTTCAACAATCGGAGTTGGCTTAATAGAGAAGCTACAAACCTATCACGCCAAGGACTATTGTTCAAATCCCACGTTTGGCGATGTTTATATTTTTGCATGAGGATTTTTTTTTTCTATTTTATGTTTTATAAGGCTTCACTTTTTGCGCTTTTTGCGTCATATTAAAGTATGAAATGAAGTACTATACACCTAAATTTATAACCTGTTTTTATCATTTAACAGTACTTTCAACTTGTTTAAAACAAGTAGTGTCGCTTGGGAATTGAGGGATTTCGTAAAAATAAGAGTTCGTAGATGCGTTTCGTGCCTTCTGGAAACTTTGTTTCTGTTGATGTCCATGCTCATCGGTTTAATACCAACCGGGAGAGACTTGGTCTTATACAAAATGATTTCATTATCTCCAACCCGCTCAACCAATCGCAATATTTTGTGATATAGTGGGCGGAATATTAAAATTTGAGATAACTCAATGCAGACGTCTTCCAAATTTGGCACATCGACAAGCAATCGGTGGAGAACTCAGAAGAAGACTGGAAACATAAGCGATGGTTCTGCGCGTGTTTATAAACATAAGAACCTTCATAATAAAACGGATCACCGGATACAAAAGCACTAAGTTACTATTTTGCATGACAATGGCATAAATCAAGAATAATTGAAGGATTGGCAGGAATTTCCTCAATCAAATACGAAGCACTACAAGTCGAGAACACTCGTATGAACTAAGAAAGCTACTATCAATGCCGATGTTCATTACTTGTCATTACTAATTTGATTTCGAAAAAGGTGCTGTGCTGGTAAATTTATTGCTAATTGCGCAACGGTTTTTATAAGGTCTTAGCAGTTTAAAGCAGGTATTTGATTAATTTTTATTTAGTAGTACCATAAATGGACATGCGAAAGTTTTTTAAAAGTAAGTGTAATAATTTCCAGCATGTAATGCAAAGAAACAAACAAACAAAACAAAACGAATATTATTCTCTCTCTCTCTCCCTCTCTCTCCCTCTCTCTCTCCCTCTCTCTCCCCTCTCTCTCTCTCTCTCTCTCTCTCTCTCTCTCAAAAGTTAATAGATTAACAATTTGAGCTTCATGAAACTAATTGCGAAACAATCTACACTGGGGTACCTTTGCGATTTTTGATGTTTAAAAAAAACAGTGGGGTTGTGTATAAGACACCACCGGTTGACGTAGAGTACGTTAAACCAAGTGATGCATTATAATGTCAGGGAAATTCTTTGTGGCTATTATTAGCGTTAAAAGGGTTTCAATTATTCGTGCCGGTCGCTTACCCTTACCAATAGAAGCAGTTTAAGTCACAATATGACGGGTGCGGCTCTTATGGGACATTAGAACCAGCGTTTTGAAGCCAGTATGTAAGAAAATTCTATTGTACGCTCTTGAGATATTATTTGGTGGCCCTGAAAAAGGCCGTTTGGTTCTATGGAGTCAGTATGTGGGAAAATTCTCTTGTACACTCTTTATAAATCTTTGGTGGCCCTGAAAAGGACCTTTTGGTTTACATGATGACACGGCCACGGTTGCACGTTTTACGATGGACTATCTTTAAGGCCTAGAAGATAGTTGAGGATCTGTTGGGGAATATAAAATTATTAAATTAATGATAGTTTTGCTCATTTTTATAATCATAATCGCTTGACATTACTAAATGTTTATTCGTCAAAAATCAAAATCGTTGGACAATGGTTCAAAACAAAATGCTTAATATTGCTGGCATTGCAAACGGAGGTCACGAACGAAGGTTAAAGCGGCAGAATCTTCATCACGACTAGTTGTTTGATCACAGTTCAAAGCCAAATCGAGATAAAGATACTTCTTCATGAAATCAATGAAGGGAAGTTTCTCTAACTTTGGAACAATGATGTTAAAATTGCCAGTCGCAATAACTGGCATACCTTTTATGATGTATTTCACCAGGTTGCGTGCAATAAAATATTTAATCTGTTTGATTGTGAGACCTGGCAAAAACATATATAAAGTGTTGAACATATAGGGTACATGTCCCTTGACTCATTCGATTATGTAGCGCACGATTAAAATTTTAACTATAACTTATACAATAATTTAGCTAGAAACGATATTCAACTAGTTATGCCTTTGCTAAGACACGCTTAACAAGGCGTTTGCTGTACTGGACCATGAAAAGTCACCAACTAACATTATTGAGTCCGAAACTTTCGATGTATATGGATATCATTAAGGATTCTTGTTCGAACCAATTTCAGTTAAGTTTATTTATTTCATCGCTCCGGGCATTTATTTATATTATCGCTCCGGGCATTCGGCTATATTCAGTATACTATACGGAATATAAGGTTACTTTATAACATCTAAATGACTTTCTGACGTGATGAATCGGCCATTCCATTTCAAAATATTGAAATTCCCACTATATTCATTTAGTTATATAGGTGTTGGTAGGAATAAGCCTTTCGAAAAATACACAACCGCTCTCTCTTACTTTTCCATTGAAAACTTTTATATTCTACAGTTTACTATGTGATGAATACATAAGGCCATAGTTGGGAATATAAGGTTAAATGCGTACCTAAAATTTGGCCTATGGTTTTCTTGTGAAATTATTATTCATGTTTCTGTGTGAATATCAGGTAAATTAGTGAATCCATTATGGATAAAACGTTAAGGAAATCGAAATATGTATAAATATATTAGATCTCGCAGAAGAGAGTGAGTTTTATAAAATATCATTATTCTTTGCAATGGGTTTGGGAGAAAAGGTTGGTTAATATATGATAAATTCTTATAAATATAAAATAAACACCTGAGAAAATAATCACGCATTGAAACATGTTCAGCGCAATATTTGTATCGATATCAAGTGTAAGTTCATATGATGTAAAAGCACGCGGCGCATGTCATCACCAGAATACAATTAATACTATGACAATTAAGACAGGGAGCGATAACATAGAGAGATATTCAATTGCTATGATGGGATGCACTTTGTCAAATTGATTTAAATTTAATAAATATCAATTTCCTACCTCGAGTTGAAGGACCTTCGCCAGCGTCCCAACTAGTTGTTGGCAACGCATTACCTCTTGCTGCTTTCAATTTCGCCCGATAACTACGAGCTCGTTCGGCATCGGTAAATGGTCGTTTCGGAGGATTTATGTTCTCTCCTTATGCGCTTCCTGAATCTGCGCAAGCGTTCTGAATCAAATCGGTTAGGCATTCTCACTTTCACTATGTTTCTCAAAAAGTTTTTCTTCCTAGAGGTAAGACTCTATCCAACGCGAATCGTTAACACAACAGAATAACTGTTTATAACACACTACTAATTGGAATTAACCGAAAATGTTGGTTCGGAATATCATGTTCGACATCGAAAATGGTGTCCGTGATAGGGAATTTGTGTGGTTTAAGGTATGCGACGAAGAGAAAAGAAGTTTTGCTAATACCACTGGCTGCCAATCGACAATTTGAAACGAAAATCCCAATCAAACAAACTCTCGAGCTGAGAATATTAAATTGAAAGTAGCAAAGATGGATTTGTATCTGGTAGGATTTATCGGTAAAAATAAATCAAAGCACCGGCAGGCTTTGAATTATTTTCACTGATTTTATGGATCCACTGCATAGCACACCGTTGCCTAGTAACGACTTGGCAAAATCCAATATGACTGCCAATCGACCGAAATGTAAGATAAACTCTTATTCAAATAACACTCATAAATTAGAAATTGAATTGATTTATTGATTCATCGCGGGTTGCGCCAACCAGCTAGGAAAAAAATTTCACCGACGGAGAATTGTCCTGCTCGCCTTCCATGGAGGCTCTCCCGCAAACAGTAGCGTTTTTGCAGTCGTGACGAACAAATCGGCACTAGATTAAATGGCGCACAAACCGAACGAAATATTAATTTAATTCTTACATAAACAACTCTCTGAACTGGATTGGTTGTCCTCAAAAGGATAGTTTATTTATAAGTGGATTGCGCCAACCAGTTATGTAAAATTTTTCTGACGGTTCGCCCTCCATGGAGGCGTTTTTGCAGTTGCAGCGAACGAATCGGCACCATGATATTAGGCACACAAATCAAACGAAATAAAAGTTTAATTCTTGTATAAACAACTCTTTCAATTAAATTGGTTGTCCTCAAAAGGACAGATTATCAATTTATGGATTGCGCCAACCAGCTGGGTAAAATTTTTACCAACAGCTCGCCCTCCATTGAGTACCGAACTAAATTTACGATTAGTTCTTTAATAAACAACTCTTTTATTTTAATTCATTGTCCTCAAAAGGACAGATTATTTCCACCTACTGCTGACGCTTTCCCCCAAACAGCATCGTTTTCGAAGTCACGGCGAAACAATTACCACGATGAGATAAGATGGCGGCTTGCTCAAACCGACGCGATTATGCGCCCCCATAATCCGCCATTTTACCTTTTTTTTTTTTTTTTAACTTAACATGTTTTATATTTCCAATTCATTTGTCTTACATACTAATTTTAACATTTTAAGTGTTTTAGCCCATTGGGCTCTTCAGCTTTGTTTAATTTTCTGTGTTTGGTGTGTTTAAAGTGTTATGTGTTTTACATTAAAGTTTCAGTTCAGCCCTTGAGGCATTGTTTGTTAAAATTTGATAACCTACCTAATCTACAACTAAAACTACAATTTGAAAATCCTAGGGGTGGGGAACCAGATTCCGGATGATCTGGTGATCCGATGTCAGGCAGCGTGCCCTGTACCGATTGATAGACTCACTAAAGCGATCGTCGAGCATTTTTATCTCGGCCAGACGGTGGACCTCTGATGTTCTTGTCCTCAGAGGGGTGTTCAGGATCATCCTGAGGAACTTATTTTGAACACGCTGAAGTTTCAGGTGATGTGTTTTTGCGCAACTCTCCCAGATTGGCATGCCGTACTCAATGACTGGAAGTATGATTTGCTTATAGACAGCAAGCTTGTTTTTCAGGGATAATGTAGACCTTCTGTTGATCAATGGGTACAGTAGCTTCAACAGAACATTACACTTTGTGACCGTCTTGTCAACCTGTTCCCTGAAAATAAGCTTGCTGTCTATGGTAACGCCAAGATAGACAGCTGATTTAGCCCATTCCACCGTTGTGTTGTTTAGGCTTATTTTACAATCCTCAGGCGGAACAAGTCTGAGAGAGTTGGAGTGTGGAAATAAGATGACCTGGGTCTTCGCCGCATTGATACAGATCTTCCAGTCGGTGAAGTATTCAGACAGAACATTCAGGCTTCGCTGCAGTTTCGCTGTAAGCGCTCTTATTACCCTACCATTGTGGACGACTGCGGTATCATCGGCGAACAACGACAGAGATCCATTTTCAGGGAGCGGGGGTATGTCCGAGGTGAATAGGTTGAACAGAAGTGGACCTAGTATACTTCCCTGCGGAACACCGGCGGAAATCTCCTGTGCATCGGAAACTGCACCTTGCAGCGAAACACGGAATGTCCTGTCTGTCAGATAATTTTTAATTATCTTCACCAGAAAGATGGGAAGATTGTATCGATGCAGCTTGTACACCAAGCCATCGTGCCACACGTTATCAAAGGCCTTCTTGATGTCGAGAAGTGCCATGGCAGATGATTTCGAAACGGACTTGTTCCGTCTGAGGATGTTACTGACTCGATTAAGTTGGTGAATAGTCGACCGACCACGTCGGAAGCCAAATTGTTCGTCGAGCAAGATGTTCAGCTCGTCAGCAGATGAAAGAAGCCGACGGTGGATCGCTTTCTCAAGTAGCTTGGATAATCCTGAGAGAAGGCTGATGCGCCTATAGCTCTTGGAACATGAAGGATCTTTACCAGGTTTCTGGATGGGTATGACTTTGGCTGACTTCCAACACGAGAGGAAGTAGCCAAGTCGGAGGCAATGATTGAAAACCATCGCCAGATGGTTATAGAACTGGGGGCTCAGTTGCTTGATCTCCAAGTTCAGGATGTTATCGAAACCTGGGGCCTTCATGTTCTTTGAGCATTTGATATAAGTCAACAATTCGTCAGCTGAGATCTCCAACTCCTCTGTGAAGTCGTTGGGGCTTAGATGGATGTTAGTAATAAGCCCCAAGCAGCACATAATGGGCAAATCTGGTTGCAATAACTTTATTGTGACTTAATTGAGTCACAAAGCAGTCATTCCAACTGACTTGATACAAGTGTGCTGCTAGGGGCGCGCTAACGGTAGCTTCATGTGGACTGACGATGTTTTGTCCGAGATTATGGGAGCTGACGAAGTGTTGACTTATCTCAGCAGCCTTCTCTGCAGGAGTTCTCAATCGATCCTTAGAGCCATTGCTGTCTATGGGATCAACGGTGGAATGGGCCTTGGCTTAGTTTTTAAAATTTTGGTCAACTTCCAGAACGGCTTAGCACAATCTGGGAGAGAGCGGATCTTGTCGGCAAAAAGGTCCACCATTCTGGTCTTAATAATTTTGGTCACTCGATTACAGTGACATTTAAGCGTTGGCAAACCAGTTCGCTGGTATTGCCTTCGAATGGCGTTGCGTAATTGAATCAGTTCTTTAGTGGGTCTATCAATGAGTACAGAGTCACTCACCTGATCAATCACCGGTACGTGTTGCTCCCGGGCCTGGGAGATCGCTTGCTCAATGCTCTGCAGCTGCCGTTCGATGTCATCAACCGATTCAAGGTGCATGTCGAAGTCGATGTTGTCGTCAACGTGTTGTCGGAACCTCTCCCAACTGGCGCGATGGTAGTTCCGTCTGGTGATTCGATGCCGATTGACCGAGGACCCAACTTTGGCCACCACCGGATAGTGGTCCGAGCTGAGCTCCTGGTGAACGATCGGCTGAGCGATGTTGTTCCCCATGTTGGTGAGGAAGATGTCGATTGTTGAATGGACCCCGGATCGGCTCAACCGGGTGGGAGTATCCGGGCCCAGGACGGTGTAATATCCCTCTTCCAGGTCTTCCTGTAGAATAATTCCGTTCCGATTCCGGCGGGTGTTCCCCCAGGTTTCGTGTTTCGCATTCATGTCGCCGGCGATGATGAACTGCCCCTGCCTCCGAGTTAGCTTACGGATGTCGTTACGTAGAGCCGTTGTTGTTCCGTTGTTGGTACTGGCTTGCTTGGGACAATAGGCCGCGATGATGGTGATTGGGCCGACAGCAGTTTCGACCTCGACTCCGATGGCTTCGATGGACTGCAGCTGAAAACTCGGAAGCAGATGGCAGTTGATGTTGTAGCGCAGGGCGATCGCAACTCCTCCTCCACTAGAGCCGCTACGATCAAGTCGCACAATCGGGTATCCTGGGATGACGATGCTGATTTCTGGTTTGAGCCCAAGTAACACACAAAACATCTTTTTACTATTATTTACAATTGTTTGTATTCGAAATGTATTATAAACGTATTTCAAAACATATCAAGTTTGGAGCGGTTTGTAACTCTCTTATCACTCTGACAAACGGTCGAGCTAAAAATGCTTTTTTCACTGCTTCAAGTGATTAATACTTTATTATTGTTCTTAAAAACATGGCTCCATACATTTATTAAACATGAACAGGACAAGATTTTATGGGCAGTTCTATACACGGTTGAAATTACATTACATCGACCATGTTTTGCAAAACGTGTGTTCTTTTTTCTCATTAAGAAGAATTTGTTGTACAAGATTGTGGTTTCACTGCCAACGGGAAGTATGGATACTTAGAGTTTTCTTTACAACAATCTGAGTTGGCTTTCTAAAGAAGCTACAAACCTATCACGCCAAGGACTACTGTTCAAATCCCACGCTTGGCAATGTATTTTTTTTGTATGAGGATAACTTTTTTGCGTCCTATGTTTTATAAGGCTTCACTTTTTGCGGTTTTTACGTCATAGTTAAGTATGAAATGAAGTATTATACACCTAAATTTAAAACCTGTTTTTGTCATTTTACAGTACTTTCAACTTGTTTAATACAAGTTGTGTTGCTTGGGAGGTGTGTCTCGGTGACGATGGCGATGTCGATGGCCTTCCTGTTAAGGAAGTCACCGAGCTCAAAAGTTTTGTTCCGGATGGAACAAGCATTCCAGTTGAGGATGCTGATGGTGCGTTTACGGTCCATGTTTGAACAGAAACTTCATCGTCACGGACGTGGCGGCTTTGAGCTGTTCCTCCTTGGAGTGGCAGGAACGTAGTTGGCGATAGAGCTCTTACACGAACTCCACCATTTGCTCCGAGTCGTAGAGATGTCCATCGACGGGTGGTTGCGTGGAGGTACTGCAACTCGGATTGCCCCAGCCTGGAGGAGGAGTCGGGTTGGGGGCGGCGGCGGCTGCCGCGAAACGATGATGAACCGAAGCTGACGGGCGGTTTGCATGGCGGTGATTTAGTGGGATCGGTGGTAGGTTTGGCACCTGGTACCGAAGCGACGGGAAATTTTCCTCATTCATCGGAGGTGGTGGACGGCGTTGACCTGGCCGAGACATGGTGGATGCCTTCTTTCGGATAGCCAAAAACTCCGCACGTTTGGGGCAGGTTCGATTACTGCTCTCATGATTTGCGCCGCAGTTGGCGCACTTCATTGGGGCACCTTCGTCCATCGGGGCACAATCCTTGGTGCCGTGTGCTCCGGCACACTTGCCACATCTCGGTTTCATGTGGCAGTTTCGAGTTCCGTGGCCGAGAGCAAGGCAGTTGCCACACTGCGTCACGTCGTTTTGTCTCGGACGATACCGGTCCCACTCGATGATGACGTTGAAAAGGGCCCGTGTTTTCAACAGTTCCGCCATCGTGACGGATCCCTTCTCGAGATGGACCAGATAAAGTTGGTCCCGGTAGTTTCCGTGTTGCTGGCGCCTGATGGGAAACACCTTCTGAGGCTTTAGTGCCGCCGCTTGCAGCTCGATAAATATTGATTCCGGAGTGAGTTCCGGAAGACCACGCAGGATCACCTTCATAGGCTTGCTTCCGGGTACATCGTGCGTGTAGAATTCATGCTGCTTGGCGACTAGGTGAGCGCCGACAGCACGGTAGTCAGCCTCCGTCGAGCACATTACTTTAATGCCGTTACTGCACAGCTTGTACAGCGGATGGATTTGGATAGCTGCAAGCTCGGTCCTAAGAGCAGCAATGTCCTTGGATGTGGTGAAAAGCGGGGGAACTTTCACCTTCTTTGGTACCTCCTGTACCGGAAGCACGGCGAATTTATTGCTCGCTAGTAGACGAGCGTTCGGATCCACTGGATCGGCGTCATCATGGCGCAGCCGCTTGGAGCTGCCCGATTGCGGTAAAGATTCGGGAGCAGATGTCACCGTTGGTCGATTTTTTCGACCCATTGCCACGGCAATAGGTCGAGCAGGAAATGTTTCCGAACTTTGCAACACTTTTTTCTGCTTTGCCACCACCAGAAGATGAGCAAGCGCAGGCGATAGATCGCGAACCGAACACGCAATCGCGAGAAAGCGGACGAGAGGAAAAAACGGGGGAAAAACTGTTATTGCGAGAGAGCGAAAAACACGTCCGCACGTGTCGCTTGATCGAACTGGAATGAAGGGGCAAAAAATTTCCTAAGTGTGCGTTTTATACCCGTCTCAGGTCTCATGGAGAGACGAATTACATGATTGGTTAAAGTCCCTCTCTAATGCAAAGAAGAAGATGATGCAAGACGTTCCTTGCTTCGATTTGAAATCTGTGATAGGAAATTTGGTAAATTTACTCTGCAAAATGACATTATAAGACATCACCGTATATTTGCGTTATTTTCAATAGTTTACTATTGTTTAAGAATAATGTTTGACAATTGAATTGGAGCGCGGTAAAATTTCCGACCGATTGTAGAAGAAATCATCTAAATCTATCGTAGATTATTTGAGTTATTCGCGAACAAAACGTGCGGTTTTTCGTGACGGTCGCAGTATTTTAGATTTTCATTTGACACCCTACCCTTGCCGTAAGACGTAGTCTACGTCAAAAGCTGTCATAATGGTACGCTTATTACTACTTTCATGGAACCTTAAAGTACATTTCCTCAAATTCTTACGAAATTCCGTTTCTAATTGCATGAAGAACGTTATAAAAATATGATAGAAGCTCTACTGAATCAATGCATTGCAAAACAGTATCCCTCATGTTTTGTGGCCACAAATATTTAAAAGTAACGAGGATTCGTGTAAGAAATTTTACCGACATGTATTTTCTGAGATGCAGTAGTTTGTTATTTGCCATAATTATTAAAGCATCACTACTGCAAAAATAAGCCATGTACATATGTTATTATGGTTAGAAGATGGTACAGGTTAGGCATTGTGCTAAGTATTTGAAATTTCTTTCAACGTTTCATCCACCACAAAACAAAAACCAAATCATATTACAATACAAATAATGTGCGCCATATTTCAATTATAATGTTTTGAAATTGGAAATATCTTCATCTTGATTGTCAGTCAATTTGTGTCCATTTTTTTGACGTAGGACTACGTCTTTCATTTCTATACTGGGGCGCCGTTCTAAAATTTCTGAAATCGATCGCGTTACGGGTCGTTTTGGATATTTTGAGCGATAATAACTAAGTCATTGCATAAACGATTTTCATATCGTTTGCACCAATCGATTGGAAATAATTCTACGTATCAGTTTTAGTAATCAAGTTAATTGATTTTTAACATTAACTTATTAAAAATAACGTAAATGTAAGGTGATGTCTTATAATTTCGATTCGCAGAGTAAATTAACCAAATTTCCTAGCACAGTTTTCAAATCTAAGCAAGAGACGTCTCCTACCGCCTTCTTCTTCTTATTGTTTGTTCTCGAGAGGTAGATTCTTTTTCACGCTAGTGTTTGGCGAAACATCTGATTCCTCTCCCCTTTTAATGAATTTGATTCACATTGTTTTAGTTGATACCCCCTTTTGTTCATGCAATGGTACCCAATGTCATGATAAAAGGCACATAACCGAACAAATGCTTCATTCGTTCGGCAGCATTGGAGCTGCGCGGATCTCCCGGTGGAAGGTAAAGCTGGGCAGCACCCAGCAGCATCGCTCAGTACCCAGCAGTGCCCAGCATTGGTAGCAGTAATGCCCACCTGGTCGTGGCAGCAGCTGGCGGTCGGTAGCAAGCAGTGGACATGACTTTTTTTTTAATTAATCATTTATTTGTACAGGCTCAATCGAATGAACTTTACAGAGCCAAATTTTCATGTTTTTTTATACAAATTTAAAGTATGGTTCAGATAACACATTAAATATTAATTATAAATTATTGAAACACTTATAACTATACAACTTATGGTTTTCTTTTGACTTGAACATTTTCTGAAAAAGAAAAAAAAACTTAAACTAAACATACAGGTTAAACTGACTACAATCTAAAGCTAATGTTAGTCAAAAACACATAAATGAGTTTCATGTACTCCAAATCACGTACAGACAAAATATCTCGAATTGGCACATTGGGTTGTCTACCTCGAGCCCGAAGGGAATCATAGAGCCCCGATCTGACTCCACGATGTTCAGCACAAGACCAAATAACGTGATCTGCGTCCTTATACCCTTGTCCACATTCACAGAGATTGCTGTCGCTCAGCCCAACCCGATATATATGAGCGTTCAAAGAATAATGATTGGACATGAGGCGAGACATGACACGAATGACGTCTCGACCCACATCCATCCCCCTAAACCAAGTGGTCGTGACTTAAAAAACAGCTGACGATGGCAGTACATACAGTGGATTCCTGTCAAATATTCAGGCCATACATACAAATTTCGATCGCGTTCCCCCGACAATTGATGAAACCCGCCCTTTTCAGGGCGAACAAAACAATTTTCCAAATTAAAGAGTTTGTTTTATTAATATCTTATGAGCTAATCGAGTAATAAAATAGCATTACAACGCACCGTCTCAACATGGCGTAACTTGAAGAGCCCGGATAAAATGGCCGAGCCGCGTCTATCTATGTGTAAATCCTGATTTTCTCTGTTCTGACAATTTCTTAGGGTGGTTTCCTACCAATTATTCAGGCCATCCTGCTACTTGAGAAGACCGAGAAGCAAATTTGATCGCGTTCCATGTTTCCCCGATAATTAATACAATCCGTTCTTTTCAGGGCGACCAAAACAATATGCAAATCGACATTTTCACTGCATGGCGTTACTTCAACATTGTGTTACTTCAAGAGCCCGGAGAAAATTTAGGCCATCTTGGTACTTGAGAAGACCGAGAAGCACATTTCGAACGTGTACCATGTTGCCCCGCGACAATTAAATAAAAACCCGTCCTTTTCAGGGCGAACAAAACAATCCCGATTTTCTCTGTTCTGACAATTTCACAGGGTGATTACCCGCCAATCATTCAGGCCACCCTGCTACTTGAGAAGACCGAGAAGCCAATTTGATCCCTATGTCCCCCCCGATAATTAATACAACCTTATCTTTCTGGGCGACCAAAACAATTTTCCCAATAAGAGAGTTTGTTAAATTAATATTTTATCTTGAGCTAATCGACATTTTCACTACATGACGTTACTCCAAGAGACCGGAGAAAATTCAGGCCATCTTGCTACTCGAGAATACCAAACGGCCCTTTTTAGGGCCACTTCAAGAGTTATAAAGAGTTGACCATATTAATTTTCTAACTAAATCTAATAACAGATGGTTTGATGAGTCTTTAGACTGAACAAAATATAGTAGATATTTATTAATTCTATTACAATTCCTCCACATCAACAAGCAGTCCTACGTCGACTTTGCAGATATGTCACTGACATATCTCACCTTTTCGTTTTTTAAATAAAATGTTATCATCCACCATTTTGATGTTTTTTCTCTACTCTGTCTGCTCCATGCTGACTTTGAAAAAAGGTAGTATTTTGTATTCGTCAAGAGGTTGAAAAATAAGTTTTCATTTCAAAATTCTTTTCCGATCCCTTCTTCCTATTCTTCTTCTTCATCTTCTTCTTCTTCTTTAGCATTTCAAGCTTTCATTGCTTTCACAATTAGCTTATTGCTTGCTCTCAACTCAAGTGTTCTAAATGCACTTCCACAGTTAGTAGTTTGGCGTTTTCGATGTAAGGTACCATTTTTGCATTTGTATGATTGTGTGGCAAGTACATTCATACCTTATTGCCCAGGGAGTCGAGAAATGTTCCTTAACGAAAAATTCCTAGACCGGGAATCGAACCCAGCCTTCTCCAGCATCGACTGATCTAAAGGCTGGTTTACAGTTCGGGAAAAGCATCACGGGATTTTGAACGGGATTTGGTACGGGAGGTTATCCAGGTGACGTTTCTCCACATTTCTCCACACTCAATGACAACTAGTTTGGCGCATTTTGTATAATGTTAAATTTTTTTTTAAGTTTTAAAGTTTTTTCTTTCAGAGAGCATTGAAAATCAAAATAAATTCTAGCAATTTAGGAAATATTTTATTTAAGTTTACTTTAACGATGTTTGTTTTGACCTGGTCGATTCCTTCAAAGCATCCCAGTACATCCGGCACTCCTTGCACAGACAAATCTATTCAGGAACGATGGAATAGAACAACTAATTTGTTTATACATTAATTGTTATGTTATATATTCTCTGTCCGAGGAGTAACGATTATGATGTAGAAGGAGATGTTCGCTCATCACCATGAGGCACCAAAGAGTGAACAACAATGTTTTTTTTGGCTAGAATGAAAGATATGAAGAGAAAGTTTTGATAGTTCCGCTAGTGTGCGGCAGGCTTGGAAATATAGCAGATGTTTTAGGAAAATTGAGCGAAAAGGGCATGTGTACAGTGGTACTCGAACCAACGACATTTTTGCCTAACATCCCACTGCGGGGTAGGTTAAAGCACGGACTAAGTCCGCCACTTCAACAGGCAAAAATGTCCGGTTGGAAGACGCTCATGTACCACTGTGGCTTGTATAGTTATTCTAGCGATCTATTGTGTGCACTCTGTTTACTGATGCGCACATGGGAGAGGAACTCTCTCCTTTTTTTGGGTTTGTTTTGATTCGCACCGACTGACGATCACTAAAGTTTTTCTCGTCGTCTCCAACGTAGAGACCTCGGAGAGAAACACCGTGAAGCGATGCGATACTGGTCCCCACCAGTATAATTAATGGTTACCACCATTTATGGTTTCACATACATTAATTGTTATGTTATATATTCTCCGTCCGAGGAGTAACGATTATGATGTAGAAGGAGATGTTCGCTCATCACCATGAGGCACCAAGAGTGAACAACAATGTTTTTTTTGGCTAGAATGAAAGATATGAAGAGAAAGTTTTGATAGTTCCACTAGTGTGCGGCAGGCTTGGAAATATAGCAGATGTTTTACACATGCCCTTTTCGCTCAATTTTCCTAAAACATCTGCTATATTTCCAAGCCTGCCGCACACTAGCGGAACTATCAAAACTTTCTCTTCATATCTTTCATTCTAGCCAAAAAAAACATTGTTGTTCACTCTTGGTGCCTCATGGTGATGAGCGAACATCTCCTTCTACAAACTAATTTGTTGCCAAATAGCATATTTAGCTATCCTGTTGGAATTCTCCTTACTTGTTATTTGGTGCAAGCCAGGATGTTTCCAAATTTCTTCGCAAATTACAAGTCAATTAATGTCAATATCCTTGTTCCGTATTGACGTTTTGGCTAGGCGTTTCTATGTAACTAAATATTTTCTTCGTCCTATATTTATTCCTTCATTAAATTTATCCTGACTTTCAAAACCATCATAATCTTCGAGCACATCAATATCGAACAAAAACAAAAAACTGAACTCGGCTCCCCTTCTAACGTTTAATTTATTTTTGTTCGAATTAAAACTAGCAAAATCCGCACGGAAACAATTCGTAACGATTTGTTCCCACCGAAGAAATTGAAAAGGTTCTGTCTATTTCGGTATATGTATTTTTGAGTATCGTTTTTACAGAAACCATAATATTTAACTAACTGTATCATTATGTTCAAGATTGTTCTCACAGCAATAAAAAATCATGAAACTACACGTGTTGTAAGCCGTTTAAATTTTACAAATCCTCTATGTACTAAAAATAAGAAAATACAACAGAATAGATTTACGTGCCCGTCTCAGTTTCTTATACATCTCTTTAAACTGTTCGTCTCCGGTAGACGTTTCAAATTCATTCCAGACGGCTAATGACCGAACGAACCTAAGCTAAACAGCGAGCTCTCCTGTAGTTCCCTCTATTCCCTCGTAATCCTACAGACTATTGACTTAGTCATCATTAGCCATTGCTCGTCGTGGATGCAAGAAAAACAAATTGATTAATTCATACAATGAGCTATGCTCATATTTCCATGGTCTCACTCGGTATGAAGTTCGAAGTAGTTCTACCTAACTTTTCTTCAATTTGCAGATAACTTGTGTATGACACGTACCTTTTCCTTTACCTACCGTACTGATAGATTATTATCTCTGAATCAACTGCCGTGCCAATCACACTCTTTTCTCTAAAAACAATATATAATATCCACCAAACATCATTTCTACATGGATCTATATCCGTAACTGCCATTCAAGTCCAGCTGATAGCACATTTCTTGTGACAACTTCGTGGTTCCGTTTTCATATCTATATTAATGTTTTCAGATATCTAGGAATCATGCTGCCATAAGATAACAAAAACAGTGAAGAAATGCGAGACACGAAGAGTACAAATACCGAGCGGTAATCAAATAGAAATCAGTTCCATCTTACGCGACAGTCTGTTCACACACTGAGCAAGTGATCCGTTAACTAAAAAACCAGTATGAAAATTTTAGTATTGGTTATTGCCCTTTATGGGGTAACGATCAGTGCTCAAGCACCGTGTACAACTACAACGTGTCTGATCAATTGCCCAATTGATCCACGCTGCCCACCATACAACCCAATCAAAGCTGTTCTACTTCCACATACCATCTGTTCGAAGTTCTTGAAGTGTCACAACGGTCGTGCTTGTACATACGACTGCCCGGCTGGACTACACTACAACAGAGCCAAGGAAGCGTGCGATTGGCCCCAACAGGCTTGCTGTGACCCAAATATTATCTGCGATCCAAACCCATGCCGACCAGGAAATGGTTGTCCCACGCCCCAACCTCCACCTACACCATGCCCACCAATTTTCTGCCCTCCACCACCACCGCCACCGCCGCCGCCACCACCACCACCACCACCACCATGCCCACCACATATCTGCCCTACCCCAACACCACCACCATGCCCACCACATATCTGCCCTACCCCAACACCACCACCATGCCCACCACATATCTGCCCTACCCCAACACCACCACCATGTCCACCAATTATCTGCCCTACGCCAACGCCACCATGCGGAGGAGGAAATAACTGCAACAACTGTATTCCAAACTCGGAATGCCCGCTGTTCAACCCACCGAAGCCGAAACTTCTCCGTCACCGTGACTGTAACAGGTACTACAAGTGTGAAACCGGCAGAGCGTGTGAAATGGTTTGCCCTCCAGGACTGCACTTCAATGTTGGCAAACAAGTATGTGATTGGCCGTGGTTTGCTTGCTGCGATCCAACCGTCATATGTAGGCCAAATCCTTGTGATACAAACGAATGCCCACCTACCAATCTCCCACCAACCTGTATCCAGGGGTGGAACTGTTAATGTAATACATTAACAATTCTAATTGTTTTGTTCCAAGACGAATCATCAATCCAAAGATCCAATGTAACGAGACATACGAAAATAAACGAGAAGATTGGGTTGAATTCTGCAACATTACATAATTTAATCCGAAAACAGTTTTAAATCATAGATATTTTCATAAATTAGGTAAAAACTTTATACAAGCACGTTTCATTAACCAAATGTGTTTCGAGCTCATGATTTTTCATGCCCAGAATATGTTTTACCTTTGGAGCTTTTCTGATAGTTGGATACTAGTGATAATCCTAGTGAGATAGCCAGTGCGTCAACCATCCCTATTTCCAATTTCGAACAAATCTGATCTGTCATTGTTGGCAAAATGGAAAATCTTCAAAGGAAGACCGACAGTCCTGAAAATTTCAATTGTAATTGGACTCATATTTATATCAGCACATCACAATGGGATTCTACATCAGTATAGAATGTTGCCATACTTTTGCTATATGTGTACAATCTAATAGTACGTTCACATTACGGCCTATATTACGTGATATAGTGCGATTCATGATATAACAGCTAAATCATGTGCCATATTACGTGATATTCCATACATTTGACCTGTCAATCTACTTGATATAGCTCATATCATTTCGTTTTCTTGATATAATTCTAAAAAGCAGTGATTGGCAACCAAGCTTCAATAGAGCTGGGCGATATTTTTTAATCTCAAATGCAATTTTCCCTTTGGGCTCAATCAAAACAAAACACAATTTTCCACTTTGAATAATTCCACCGTCGTGTTATAAAGAAAGTTTAAAATCATTTGGCTTGTGCATGTTCATTGCTTCACGCTTTTACAAACGTCAAACTATATCAAGTCAGTGTAGTGTGAACACCTCCACTTGATATCAATATCAACTTGCAATATCACGTAATATAGAGCGTAGTGTGAACGTACTGTAATAGTACGTTCACACTACTGTTTCTATTACGTGATATAGAGTATCTTGATATCAGCAACTATACATCAAGTTTTCACGGGAAAAATGTACATATCATTTGATATTAAGATAGTCTATATCACGTAATATAAGCTGTAGTGTGAACGTACTTTAACACCCATTGGCCGGCAGTGGTATTATGGAAGAAATCTGTTTACAGCAGTCCTTCAAGTGCCCATTAGAAGCAGCGTTAATCCGGGAGCTAGAAAGTGAAAGCACTCCTGCAGATCTGGCAACCCATCTCAGAATGTCTAGAGAGTCACGTCCATTCCTTAGTTACTTTACATACAATAAGATCTGCATGTAAATTTTACTGATATCATTTGGATAAGGGCGCTAAAACACACTTCCAGATTTGGAAATGTAAAATTTCCAAACCAGGCAAGTATTTAGTATTATTTGAAAGTAGGATTATTGTTATATAGCTATAATCAGATAGATCTCACCCATGGTCGCCTTTTTCATGACACTACCTTGTTCATTCGCAAAAATAAAAAATCTTAAAGTTGATTCTTTGACGTTGGCGTTGAATTAGTTTCATAAACTCGAGACAAAATATGCGCAAAAATTAACGTTTCTAAGCCGCAGAGCCTTGCTTCTGAACAACAAATGGCCGTTTTCTGTATACATTACACTTGTATTCTTTGTTTTCATTCCACACTCTGCCAATAATCCAAATCCCCGCTATGAAGTGACTCTATATAAAACTTCAAAATGCTAATAATCCTCGATTCACTCGCGACCTTTAACTTAATAATTTATATCTGGGTTTCACAATACTACCACTAATCGATAAAAATAAGCTAATGTTAAACGAGGTAATACCAACAATCAATATGCAACTAGCGATTTGAAATTGGTTCACTGTTGTAGAACCCCTTGGTCCGAAGTACACCATGAAGCCAGCATTTTGACAGATATTCTGACAGAATATTTGATAGTGTGTTCGTGTGAGTTCATTATGGGAAGGTTCATTAATTATGTCACGCAGTAGGAGGGGAGGGGGGATTTGAGAAAACGTGACGATCCATACAAAAAAATTTGAAGGTCCATACAAAAAACGTGACAAGGGGGGGAGGGGGGGTCATAAAAAGTCAATTTTTGCGTGACGTAATTAATGAACGTTCCCTATGAGGGGCGCATTATTAAGCTTGGGACCGAGCTTGGGATCGATGTGGTAGTACTGACTGAGCCAAGAAAAAAATCGTTTTTGTATGGGACCTACTGGTCTTAGAGTTAGTCTATGGTAATACCAACAATCAATATGCAACTTGCGATTTGAAATTGGTTCACTGTTGTAGAACCCCCTGGTCCAAAGTACACCTTGAAGCCAGCACCTTGTTATACATATTTGCGCCTTTGTTTTGATTTGCTGTGTTATTTTGACAGAATATTTGAAAGTGTGTTCGTGTGATTTCATTATTATGGGCGCATTATTAAGCTTGGGACCAAGCTTGGGGCCGATGTGCTAGTTCTGACAGAGTCAAGAAAAAAATCGTATTTGTTCGGGACCTACTGGTCTTAGGCCAGGCGCCCACTGCTGTGGCGGAGGTGTGGCATCTGCTAGCATGTCAAAACACTTTGTCGACGTTCGCCGCACGCCACAAGACTTTGACTTGATATTTTGACATGGTATGTCACACCTCCACCACATCAGTGGGCGCCTCGACTTAGAGTTAGTCTATGCTGGTACGTAGCATATGAGAATATGCTGTTTTTTGTGTGCACAATACCATGTCGATCATATCCAACGAATTGGACGAATTCAACGCAACTTTCTTCGGTTTGCGCTCCACCGGCTGCCTAGGAATGGTCACGACTGCCGTTTGTCAGATGAAAAGGAACGGTTGAAAGTTTACATAATGCGCTGCAATATTTGTCCGAGAACGCTTCACGCACACGAGAATAGGAAACACGCCCGCACGAACATATGTGCGAGAGTGATTCTGTAGAGATTCTCTACTCTTTTTAGCTTTAAGCCAAGGATACGACTTAAGCTTAAAGCGGTACAAATATCGCAATTTATAACAAAATGACACTTCAGACCTAAGTTACAATAAAGATAATTATGCGAAAAAATATTTTGAAATCCCAAGTCTGAGACGGACATATAACGTAATGATAATAAAACTAGGCTAACCTTTTGAACGACTAGTGGAATGTAACCCTCAAAGTAAGGAAAATTGTAAGAAACATCGGAATTCAGAGGGTTATAAAAAAAATCTAGAAAACATACATAAGAACTTGTAAGATTATTAACGATTTGATCATGATTGTTGTTTGTGATCATCAAGCTCCTGTATGAAGGGCTCACTCCCTGATTCTTCCTTAGAATCCGAAACTCTAAGGTATCCCTACCCAGGACCTTCGGTGAATGTTTAGATTTGACAATGTTCTCGAAGAATCCCGTACAAGGACATTCGAAATAGTAAATACGAGCGTAGTCTCCCGTACCAGGAAGAATAGCTCTAAACTCAGCTGGATAAAAAATTTAATTCAAAGCACTAGTAACCGCACGAACCAGGGGAAGAAAGTTGCTTTTGAAACGTCATTAGTCGAATGAACAGCGTATGAGGAAACACAGAAAGAGATAGATTAAAAGTAACTCCACCAGTCACCATTCTAGAGATACATTTATCATCCTCCATAGAAGATGTTGATTTGAAAGAACATCGGTATGTGAGCACACTTGCTGTCTAAAAACTTGAATTACTAAAAACATTAAACCTTCATGATCTACCCAAGTAACCACAAGCATTATATTATTGCACTTATCCCACCCAAAACCAACATCGGTAAAGCGGGATCGCATCAATTCAACAGTTGTCAAGTAATGAAGCGTTAGATTAGCTTCAGAATGTAGTGAGGCATTACCAATGCAATAATGCTACTTTAGCAATGTCTTATGACATTACAAAAGATATAGCATTAGTTCGATCTTAGTGGGGCCCTTTTCAGCTTTAATCCAACTTCAATGATGCACTAGACGTAGTACATATGCCCTATATATGCATGCTATTACAGCCTCGTGGTTACTTGGGTAGTTATGATGATAATATGAATGATATTGCTAAAAGTAAAATTGGTTAGGGTTCCTTGTTCCTCACTTACTGTTTCAACCTTCCTTTGATGTAGGATCCATATGATCGTTTTAGTGTTTCTGTTTTTGAAGAGCTGATTTTGGTAGCGTATATCGAGACTCACAATGTGTCATAATACACCGCTCACGGCCATGGGATAGGAAAGAAAACAGGAGAAAGGAGAGAAGCATAAGAAACTGGTAATATGTTATGCGCATGTGAGATTTTCATGGTGATATTCTCGCAACGGCAGTTCAGAAAGGTTCGACGGATGCATATGAGAGATCATTCCCGACTAGTTTCCACTCGTTCACTCAGAAGACAAGAATCATTTTACTTCGTGCTATATTTGGGAATATCAGGACCCCACCGCATCTTCAAGTGGTCATTACAAGCTGTCCATTTGGTTCAGGCTTATTTGAACCTTCACACGTGGAAGCTGCCGCGACCAAGATGGCAGAACGCGCCCATACCCTTTTCTGAACCGAAGGGCAGGGACTAAACTTTCATGATCTAGTTATATGCCAAAACGAACTCGAAAAAGCCTCCAATCAGAAATAGAAACACACTCTTAAAGATGATGAATATTACAAGTGACGTAACACTTGTTGCAACTTGTACGCAAAACTTTGAGACTTGAACATAAATATAATTCGGTTTTATGTTCTATTTGATTTACTTGATGATAACCTTTTGCCAACAGATAGATGCACATTTACAACAGCTTCTAGTATATATTTGGTAACTTCAAATCTGTTTGTAAGGCGTTGAAAAATAGCCACTGGGATTTCAAAGCCTTACATTTTTAGTTTTTGCTGTTTCACCTTCGGTGTAAGAAAATAGCAAATAGAAAATAGTATAGCATAGCATAGTATAGAACACTTGCACAAATCGTGTGGGGAGTCACCAAGGTACATCTTCAAACACGTTTAATGTCTTAGGCTCGCTAATACGATCGTTTGAAAAATAATTAATGGCCTTGAATTCCATTGCAACAGTGCTGGGAGCCCAAACAAATTTCATAGCCATTCAAGCGATAATAAATTGGCTAGAAATAATAAATTGGTTGCTTTTTCTATTCTAACCAAACTATGGCAAAGAACTAGAACTTAGTTTCCCCTTAGATGCGCTGAATTACTCTTCATCGCAGTATCACCCTTATGTTTGTTTTCGTCTATTGGCTATTTTTCCAAAAAAAAAAGTTGTTTCTGTATGGAAAACACCTTTCGAACCAACGTGAATAAACGTGTTTATCAGTATTGAAGAGCACAGAGCATCGTTAGTTACTTTTTGGCTTTAAAACCTTTTTTATTTGAAGCATCGATACTCTACCCAGGTAACCAATAAGCAGTTCCAAAGCGTCATTACGGCAGCCTATCAAGCATTTAAGTCGCCTTAAATGCAACATAAATGCCACTTTTGACCCAATATACGGCTACTTTACTGCAATGCTATGATAATGTTTTATGAATGCTATTTTGCATTCGAAATGCTTATTACAGGCTACAAGCATTTAAATAGCATTTGAATAGCATGCAGCTTTACAACAGATAGCATTCAAGATGCTGATATAATGCTAATATAATGCTTGTGATTTAGGGTTGATTTACTACATATGCTAATACTTATTAGTTACCTGGGTAGATCCACCCCTCACTCCAATATTTTTGGAATAAAATAAATAATATCACGCAACGCTCTTTCAGACTACTTCATCACTAAAACTGTATTTCACTACTATAGGAATTATCTCATTAACGTATCATAACTTTGTTTCACATTACCTCTGGGATATTTAATTTCTTATAGGACATCAAATGCATTTCGAAAAAATCAATACAAATATCAATAAAAATCATGTCAAGTATATATTTCAGTACTTCAGTTCTTTCTTCAGTCTCAAATAGCAATATAGTAATCATGAGGAATGCTACGCTGAGTCAGATGTCCGTCGATCCATGTTCTGAACCCAGCTACATTTGCGTACACACCAGGGATTCCATGTTCACCGCAACCAATACCCCATGCGACAATTCCTGCCTGATAGAAACGATTAGGCGATCCAGGAATCGGGCAGACCAGTGGGGATCCACCGTCTCCTTTGCACGTATCTTTTTTGGGTTCACCTCCAGCGCAGATGAAGCTCTTATTAAGAATAAATCTTTTACCCAAGCGGGTTGTCCGAAGAGCATCTTGACATTTATTGAACGGCATAACCGGGAGTTCGATCTTCTTAAGGATTACTTGATATTTGCCTTCCTTTCCAAATACATCCTTACCCCAACCAGACGCAAAACAGCGACTAAGGTCAAAATTGAAATCTTGTGGTGGTAAACAAATTGTATTGACTGTTTCAATAATCTCGGCCGGTTTGTCTAAGAAAAGTATGGCAAAATCATTGAATAATCCTCCTTTGTAAAATTTATCGTGGACTACGATTTCAGCGACATTACGATCCTGAAAATAATTTTGTTATTGGCATCTATAATCGATAGTAACAAGTTACCCTTTATTACCTGATGGTCATGAATTTCATTAGTTGTCTGTGTGTCCCATTCACCCAGACGAACTTTTATTTCATGGGGTTTCTTATTTTGAACACAATGGGCAGCCGTAAGGACTACTCGAGGATGAATCAATGAACCACCACATTGATATACGTTGATGACCTGATCCAAAGCTTTTTCCTCCTTCAAAATTGCAACCATCCAGGGGAATTCTCCATACTCCGCTTCGCCATCCGAGTTTCCAGTGATACGGAAGCCAACGCCATCTGGATTGCGGAAACCACATCCCACATTTTCTTGAGGTGGTAGGATCGGATTGACAGTGGTACCTTATAAAGTAACATAAATTAGTTTGATGTATTTTGAAAAATATAGGTTAATCAACACCCATTTTTACAGACATGCTCATGCTACAAAAAACTAAGCAGTACTAACCAGCATAATACATGTTATTGTAACCACTACCATAACTATGTTGTGATTGGGCATTTCCTTTAACATGTCCATCGTGTTGTGTGTGTGTGGTGTGTTTCTGTGTGTGACTAGTGCATCCATCACCTTCGTGATGCTTTACGGTGCTAGAACCCGATTGACCTTGTCCGTACCCTTGGTTAACACCAACTGTATTGGTACTTTGTGTGTGTTGGGAGGTGTGACCCATAGTTGAAATGTTATCCTGGTATTGTTGATTCGAAGATGATTGACCTTGCTGAGAGACTCCAGCATTCACGTTTGATGAATCCTTGATTTGATCTTTAGTGACTGTGCCTACACCAGGTACAACATTCCCTGTTCCGTGCATTGGCTTTGCAGTACCAGGATGAGCAGAACCAACAGCTTGATAGGCACCTGATTGAGAACCAGATGCGTGACTTGATCCTACGTTTTTAAATTGTTCTGTTTCATGCGTGGATTGTCCCGTAGTCATTTGCCCTTGTAAATGATGCCCTCCAGAGTGAGAACCAGCATGCAAATCTCCTGCCAATAAATTTGAACCTTCCAGATTGTGTGTTGGAAGGTTTTCATAACCACCAGTTGAACCTCCCCCTAATGGCCTAGCGGTAGCTGAGCTTCCAGGTCCTCCAGATGAACCATGCTGAGACCCTATCGAACCTCCCGAATTCGTACTAGTTTGACCTATAATATGCCCCATGGATCCACTCTGCCCTGTTCCATACTCCTTTTGTCCAGTGCTGGATGCAGTAGATCCTGTTTGCGTATTACCGTGACCAGCTTGTATCATATTGCCACCGGCAAGTACGGTTTGTCCTGTTCCTGCAGCACTTCCTGATGAACCATGCTGAGTACTTGATAAGCTTCCACCAGTATTTCCTGTTTGACTAGATGTATGTCCTACCGATCCTGCTTGCCCTGAACTGTGCTGTGTTTGTCCAGTGCCGACTCCAACAGATCCCAGCTGAGTGGTTCCAGGACCTGTATGAACAACACCGCCTCCCACAGGTACCGTTTGCCCAATTCCTTGTCCTGAGGGACGTCCTGTTGAACCATGCTGAGAACCTGATATGCCTCCACCAGTAGTTCCAGTTTGACTAATTGTATGCCCTATGGTTCCTGTTTGCCCTGAACTGTGCTGTGTTTGTCCAGTGACGCCTCCTACAGATCCTATCTGAGCGGTTCCAGGACCTGTATGAACTACACCGCCTCCCACAGGTACCGTTTGTCCGGTTCCTGATCCGGCAGGACGTCCTATTGAACCATTCTGAGAATTAGCTATGTTTCCACC
This sequence comes from Aedes japonicus, assembly GCA_034211315.2. Taxonomy (NCBI): domain Eukaryota; kingdom Metazoa; phylum Arthropoda; class Insecta; order Diptera; family Culicidae; genus Aedes; species Aedes japonicus. Next base: position 105,851 of record JASCZW010005840.1, read on the forward strand.
AGTAGTTCCAGTTTGACTAATTGTATGCCCTATGGCTCCTGTTTGCCCTGAACTGTGCTGTGTTTGTCCAGTGCCAACTCCAACAGATCCCATCTGAGTGGTTCCAGGACCCGTATGAACAACACCGCCTCCGACAGGTACCGATTCCCCAATTCCTTGTCCTGAGGGACGTCCTGTTGAACCATGCTGAGAACCTGATATGCCTCCACCAGTAGTTCCAGTTTGACTTATTGTATGCCCTATGGTTCCTGTTTGCCCTGAACTGTGCTGTGTTTGTCCAGTGCCAACTCCAACAGATCCCATCTGAGTGGTTCCAGGACCCGTATGAACAACACCGCCTCCCACAGGTACCGTTTGCCCAATTCCTTCTCCTGAAGGACGTCCTGTTGAACCATGCTGAGAACCTGATATGCCTCCACCAGTAGTTCCAGTTTGACTAATTGTATGCCCTATGGTTCCTGTTTGCCCTGAACTGTGCTGTGCTTGTCCAGTGCCGACTCCAACAGATCCCGTCTGAGCGGTTCCATGACCCCCTCCTATAGTTGCAGAGTGTCCTAGTCCTTGTCCTGAAGAACCCGGTTGTCCCTCATTGTATTTTGAAGATTCGGCTACACCTGCCCCTTGTCCTTTTTGCCCAGACCCCTGGGCTATGATTCCTGATTGGCTTGTACCATATCCCGCTTGATTTGTTGGTTGTCCTACATATCCAAGGTGACCTCCTTGACCAAAACCTCCCTGATAACCAGTATTATATCCTATGGATCCCGGTGGACCAGCACCATATCCAGGTGAACCACCTATATTAGATCCCCAACCCATACCCATTCCAGCTTGTCCTTGTGAACTAGTCCATTGTTGCTGGTAGCTTTGACTGCTACTGCTACTGCTACTACTACTTTGAGAATAAGTGCTACTAAAACTACCACCACCGTGTGGATAACCGCCACCGTAATAATTACCGGGAATTCCAATTACTCCCTCCTGCTCACGACCGTGGCCTCCTGATGAATCTGATGGTCCTGACGATCCAGACAACCCTGGCGATCCCGCTGAGCCAGAAGTTCCTGCTGGGCCAGAAGAACCTGCTGAGCCAGAAGATCCTGCTGAGTCAGAAGATCCTGCTGAGCCCGAAGATCCTGCCGACCCTGTTGCTCCTGATGACCCAGTTGATCCTGAATTAATTCCAATTTGATTTCCAGAATGCGGGCCAGAAGATGGTGGCTCAATGAATTCCGTGTCACTAGTAGATGGAGGCTCTACAATTTCACCATCTTCACCATCCGGAGTCGCACAGCACTTCAGAAGATAGTGTTCACACGGATCGTCTGCATTGAATCTGAAACACATAATAGAAAATATATCCATTATTATTATTTTAAAATAGACTTAAATTACACTCGAAATATGTTTGAAATATACAAAAAACGCGATGTTTAGCTCAAATATAAGCCTTATTATGTTTTGAATACGACTTAGCATATAAACGCATTAAACTACCACATATCTTCTAGGGTAGGTAACGACTTAAGCACCCCGAGACCCTATTCCAAGCACGGGGTAAACGTTAACCTACAACGCTCATTTTTTGCAGTATGGTGCTTCACTAGATGGAGCACCATACTGCAAAAAATGAGCGTTGTAGGTTAACGTTAACCCCGTGCTTGGAATAGGGTCTCGGGGTGCTTAAGTCGTTACCTACCCTATATAGACAGTCTGGGAATATGCGGTTTAGGTTCAAAGGCAAATTTCTCCAGCAGAAATATTTTGAAATGATCATCTATAATAGAGCCCTGGTTAAATTTCAGTTACCTCTTATTCATCACATACTGATGCCCATTTTCGCTAGCAGCTAGCAGCTGGATCACACGCTTTGTGGATAAGCAGCCGTGTAAATTGATACAAGAGAAAGTGGACATTAGACTGATGTAAAGCCAAGCCTTACAAGCCTTTTCAAACTCGAGCTCATTTTAATTAAAACTGACTGTGTACATAAGTTTGAAATTTGAACGAGATTACTATGGGAAACCTTATACTTTTGTTGCATTTGTATCTAGCTTAACAAAAAGGAAAATTTACTTAGCAACAACTTTGAACAGAATATCACTTTTCAAAAGGAACAAAAGTTGTCAATCATTCATGTCACTAGTGTCTCATAATTTAACTCAATTAACTGCTCAACTGGCAACATTGGTTTACCTAGCACGTGGAAAAGAACACACAAGTTATGGCTACTACACAGTGTTCAATAAGTTCGAATACATATGTTCATGATTGTGTAGATACCCAAGTAACCACGAGGCTGTAATAGCATGCATATATAGGGCATATGTATTACGTCTAGTGCATCATTGAAGCTGAAAAGGACCCCACTAAGATCGAACTGATGCTACATCTTTTGTAATGCCATAAGACATTGCTAAAGTAGCATTATTGCATTGGTAATGCATCACTACATTCTTAAGCTAATCTAATGCTTCATTACTTGACAACTGTTAAAATGATGCGATCCCGCATAACGGATGTTGGTTTTGGGTTGAATAAGTGCAATAATATAATGCTTGTGGTTACTTGGGTATGCACTATGCCGATATTCTTGAAAGCTATCGGTTGTAAAGCTGCATTTCAAATGCTATTTAAATGCTTGTAGCCTGTAATAAGCATTTCGAATGCAAAATAGCATTAATGAAGCACTATCATAGCATTGCAGTAAAGCAGCCGTATATTGGGCCAAAAGTGGAATTTATGTTGCATTTACGGCGACTTAAATGCTTGATAGGCTGCCGTAGAGACGCTTTGAAACTGCTTATTGGTTATCTGGGAAGGCTTGCCCAAAATTGATACGTTTGCATTACGTTGACGTAAATTTGACAGAAGACCTATGGGAAAACTCTCAAGTTCACGCAAACGCATCCGCAACGTATCAATTGTGGGTCAGCAATAATAGGAGTTACGTGATGTTGACAGTCTATCAGTTGTTTTTGACGTAGGACTTCGTCTTTGTATTCTATACTAGGGTACAATCGAATTGCGATCTTCACAAAAAGTGGTCAGGTTTTGAGCGTTAATATCTCAGTCGTTTCTTCAAAGAGTTTCAAAAATTTTGCATCAATCTATAGGACATATTTCTACGCTTTGATTCCAATATTTAAAACTATTGATTTTAACCTTACAAGATTGAAAATAATGCCAATATAAAGTGATGTCTTATAACTATGTTTTGCAGCTTAAATGTATAAAATGCACAGTATTTTTAATAGCACCGACTTCAAAATTAATGTGAGTCTCATAAGCGACAAAGAACGGTATATAAGGGACACACCTTCGGTACCAACATGTCAATTGCAATAGAAGAATTTTCACGCATTGATGGATCCACTGGTTTCGGTGTTTACGATTAATACTCATCTGCCTTTTGGAAACTTTAGGAACCTTGTTCCGTACATGTTGCTTAGCCGGTAGCAATAAATTTCGCATTGGGGATAGTCCGGAATGCCCATAGACCATTATTTCATCTTCCCAGATAGTCTCAGTTCTATTGAGGCCCTGCAGTCGATGAAAACAGTGAGGCACTCATCTCACTTTCTTTCAAAAAATAAGGGACAGATGTGTGCGTTGGTCGAAACATCATGTAAGATTACATTGCTCACATTGCTCAATTCCAGGCAATGAGATGGCGGACTCTCTAGCAAAGGTGGGCATACAAGAAGGCGAGATTTTTGAAAGAAGAATTTCATATGTTGAATTATTCCCATTAGTACGTCAGAGTTCTCTTCAAAGTTGACAAATCGATTGGACAAGTAATTCCATTATTCCAAATGTTTCGACTAGATCATGATTCAAAGGGCTGGATGTAAGTCACGGTTTCATTCGTATGATGTCAAAACTTATGTCATACCACTACTCGCTAGAATTAACCTCGTCGATAGCAATTTATGTAGGTGCGTAACCGGTTATGATAACATTGCTCAAGCAGTTTGGCATTTCCCGGATAATGATGCTTCCAGAACTTCACTATTGGATACCCTAGTGGCCCAAGATAAGCAACCCTTCCGCGAGGTAAGAGATGTTTTGGGAATGCGTGATCTTCCCTACATGCAAGCGATTTACGAATTCCTCCCTCTGTTTGTCTGATCTAAGGGTGTAACGTCATCATCCCCCTTTCTTCCACTCTAGTAAATTCCCCATTGTGTCCCAGTTATACTATCCTTATGTTTCCGTGCTACTTGTACCTGCCCAGCAAACTGTGGTCACCCATCTGCGGCTAAGGAAAGGGACTACAGGGATCGAGGATTTGGTATATGTCGCAACCAAAAGCAGCAAATACTGGCTTAAATAAGTAACCTACCTAGCTCTTTCCAAACGATAATGTGACCCATTAACCTCGAGCTAGCGACGAGTAATCCCACTTTTACTAATATCGTTGTGAACAACAATATTTAATATCGGCTCCTTAAAGTGTTACACACGCATGAGCCTAACCAATAAACAGTTCGTGAAGAAATATCTGGTATGGCAGGCCATCTGTACCTGTGGTTTGAATAGCAACGTTTTCATTGCGACCGGAACCGTCAACCAGGAAATTTATCTGAGCGAGTGCCTAAAAAAAGTCCACTGCCTTTCCTGAAGCGACACAATTGTACCCTTCCTTTTTTTGGCGGGATTGGGCACCTCGCCATTACGGAAAAATGGCCATGGAGTGGTATGCTACCAACAACGTTCAAGTGGTGCCCAAGGACATGAACCCTCACAACACGCCAGAGCTCCGCCCAATCGAACAATATTTGGCCACCTGCCGGATGTTTGGTTTTAAATTTGAATTTCACTTTTTCCGGAACGTTCTCCATTTTCTGCGGTGAAATGAACCGGTCCGTACGGCTGTTGGCCACAGCATTGATGCTGAAAAGCTTTTCGTCGGAGAACAGGAACATTTTTTCCTTCTTCAGCAAGGAAAGCAATCTCTTGGAACGAGTCACTCGTAGTTCCTTAACCCGGCCCGTAATCAAGTGGCGTTTCAGTCTGGCTCTGAAAGATGCATGCAATCTTTAATGATTCTCCGCATAGATTTTTCCGAAATATTGGCTTCCTTTGCAAGTTTTCTTATGGAACGCACCGGGTTGCGAGCAATTTTTGCACGGACCGATTTGATCACGTTCGGCGTGCGTGCAAAGCGCGGACGTCTGCTTCCCGGCTTCCGCTGCTAAGGACCATTCTGCAGGGACTTTTTCTATGCGGTAAACTGTTGCCAAATGGCACCCTACCACCTTGGTAATCTATTTCGACTTCAACAAGCAACAAACTGGTGATCACTTCTTTCGCGAACAATTTGACGAATTTGCAATAAAACAAATAGAATGTTTGAATGCAGCACTTGAAAGTAAACATAAACAAATATACTTTCGACAGAAATTAGTCACTAGCTACACGAATTAACCCAATACTCAAGTTTAAACATTTTCGCATTATTTTCTGCCGCACCCTGTAACATTTATATACAATATATACGCGCCAGGCTTTATTGTTTTTTAAACCTTGAAGTGTGTTTACTTTACCGTTATACACTTGAAAATGGTCATGTTTGCATGCGAGGCTTATTGCGTGTGAAAGTAACTTCGAAATGGGCATGAGTCTCCAGAGAAATAGAATACTGGATCTGTAATTGCCACTTAACCAAAAATTAAGGAAAAGGCTAGTAAACAGTGAACAAAAAGTTGACTTTCTGTTATGAATTTCAAATGGCGCGTATGTCGATTTAAATATGCTATATTTTGAAGAGTATTTTGGACATGTCTGAATTTAACTCCAGAGAATCTGTCAGCCTCGGGTTTATCGCTATCCAGATGATGAAACCTCATAGGATCACTACTCCAACATACATTCCATGGATTTTTGCTTTCTAAAAATTTTTCCGTACTTTCTTCAAAAGTCCAATCATTAGAAATCGAACAACTTACGCGTTTTTCGGTAGGATGCGAAGCAACTAAAAATTTGAACCAATTTGTGTTAAAACTGCCTTGGTTCAGACTATTTGAAAATTATATGAGAAAGCTAAAATTTGTATTTTCATCTTGGTAATTTACTATGGTTTCTGCATATAGGTCCCGAGGATTAAATACCGCTTGAAGTGAAGAACCAAACTATTATTTATATCTCCGTCATTATGCCATTATGTTCCGAAAACAATCTGCCAATTCTACACAGGCAAAAATCTTAAAGTAAAAATTACCATTTTACCCGACTATGCCTATCTTTAAAACTACCATAAAATTTCAGACAAATTTACTACATTAATTGTTATGTTATGTATTCTCCGTGCGAGGAGTAACGATTATGATGTAGAAGGAGATGTTCGCTCATCACCATGAGGCACCAAGAGTGAACAACAATGTTTTTGGCTAGAATGAAAGATGTGAAGAGAAAGTGTTGAAAGTTCCGCCAGAGTGCGGCAGGTAGGAAAATTAACAGATGTTTTTGAAAATTGAGCGAAAGGGCATGTATCCAATGGTACTCGAACCATGGAGGCAAAGATTGACGTCCATGGTTCGAGTACCATTGGATACATGCCCTTTCGCTCAATTTTCAAAAACATCTGTTAATTTTCCTACCTGCCGCACTCTGGCGGAACTTTCAACACTTTCTCTTCACATCTTTCATTCTAGCCAAAAACATTGTTGTTCACTCTTGGTGCCTCATGGTGATGAGCGAACATCTCCTTCTACATCAAATTTACTACGTTTACGGTAAAACCTTCAACATTTGTGGTATATTTGACAGACCTCATATTGATATCAACCGCCTCATGGAGATCTAATTGCAGGCATGGTAAAATCAAACGCATTTATAGTCAGCTGGAAATTGTTGGTGTTTGCGCTTAATTTAACCCTCAATAATAGAATGAAAAACGTAAAGGTAATTGGAATATGAATGAAAGAGAAAGTAATCAAAAAGAGTCTCTCGGCCTTATGAAAAAATTACTAGAATTGGCCTTTGATAAATCAGGGTTAAAAAATCTGCTGTTGCCACACATGCTACTATTGTATTTTTTTAAATTAAATTGCATTTTTCGTCGAATGAATGTGATTATATACGCTTCAAACATTCATGAACTTTCCGAGAAATCTGTGCAATATAACAAAAGACGAGTAAAGATTAAAAGAAAGTCATCTAAATTTCAAATTATTTATAATCCATCCAACAAATCAGCTTGATCTTCTACAAATATAAAACTATAAAATGCTCAATAGACGTTCGAGTATCCCTACGATCAAGGTTGCGGCTTATCATTTTTGACTTATCCATATTCATTTGCCGATAGCTCTTCTCAGAAGCTCAATTTCAAAATATAATGTATGATGCATGATGTATGATGTATGATGTATGATGAACTTATGGTGCTTGAGTAGACCTACAACTTGGTCTAACAATACATAGCTCTATCTCTTATATCTGAGGAATAAGAGCGTATATTCGCAGTGATCTTCGCGATGATATTCGCGGTGAAGATCACGCGATTATCATCGTGAAGATCACTGTGAATATACGCTCTCATGTCGAAGATATAGGAGTTAGAGCAATGTACTGTTAGACAAAGTTGTAGGTCTACTCATGCACTACAAGTTCACCATACATCATATTATCAAATCGACCCTCTGAAAGGAGATATTGGCAAATGAATATGCCTGAGTCAAAAATGATAAGCCGCAACCCTGCCTACGATTCTAGGACCAAAGTTTGACGAAACGTTTTAATCAACCGCTATATTCCAGCGCTTCAGGGCATACTTCTTTTACGAATTATTGCTAAAATTGCAATTGCTAATTAGTATTAATGTGAGAATTATAAATTTACGTTTTTCAACTATTTTACATTAATATAATGCACATAGTACATTTTCTACTCACCGAATATCAATGATATTAGATCCATCCGTTACTATTGAACCATCTCGACAAAGATGTAGCTTCACGCATTCACCTCCAGGACATTTCTGTGCAAAACAAATCAATAATTGAAAATACAGTATTATAAAAACTGACCTATTTAAAGTAGACACAGGAAAAATACATACCATAACTTCATCTTCGCCCAAGGCCAAAGTCGAAACGAAGGCTACGAGAAGCCCTATCCGAAGAGTAATCATCCTTTATGTAACTGCAAAAAAAAAAAAAACAAAACAAAAATTCAAAATCCAAACTTGACAGTTGCAAAAAAATAGTCATGACCAAAGAGGAGTTGTGATAACCTTCCGCAATATATTTGACTTCAGTTTGAAATGTTGTGTTCTATCACTGTATTATCGGTATTTTCGTAATAACGCAAAACTCACCATCTAAACAGGGGCATGCATTATTTCAAAAGGTTCTGTTTCTCTTATCAGCATTTTAATAAACAAAATGAACTCAATCCGGCTTCTCCGTATCAGCCTCCGTTGCAAACAACTTGAAATACCTCACAACTGCCAACATAGTTTTTCAATTCAACCAACATGTTGACTAGATGAGAGGAATCCCCGAAGATGGGTTTTTATAAAGCGTGACATCATAACCTGCAGATACAAACCGGTTCAGAGGTAGAAAGTGATAACTTGATCAACGCTTTGTGGGATTAATCCTGAACGTATTTCTCGGAAAAAAAATATAACTCGATAATAATGGATGCTTGAAAAGACTGTTCTGCACAATTGATGGGTATTTTGACCATATCAGAAGGGCTTTATTCACGCATTCCTGTTTTAACTGGGAATTTACTTAGTGTTCTAGGGGTACTTCCACAGTTGGTAATTGGTAGCACCCCTAGCTTGAAACATTCTCTTATTAGTTTAATTGTGTGGCAAGTACAGTCATACTTCAAGAGATTTTCCAACTCGGAAAAGTCCCTGATAGAAACGAGTACCGCCATCAGTGTGATATTTAGTTTGCACTGCACGATTTGGGACTGAAGTAAAGGAGGCTCTTTTATTAAATCAATTAAACTTGATTAATAACTACAAATCCGAGAGAATTGCTTTCAACTTTAAAATTTTCCGCTAAACTACAAAGGAAGATTTAGATATAACACATACATGTTTAGCTCATTTAATGCCTGCTACTGCAAACAGTATCAAGATGTAGTAATGGAATAAACTGATGAATCCAATATATTTTGCATACCGTCAAGGATTTGAAACGACGTAAACTTAACGGTGTTTAATTAAAAAATTTGCACACACAAAATAAACAAATAATAGATAGTTGAATAGTACGTTCTGCTATTTTTAAGAGCACACATCAAATTACCATACATCACAATACATAGCGTCCGGGAGAAGAAAAAAAACGAGTTTAATCAATCACATAAATAAAGGAGGAAACGATCTCCACACTATTGTCCTCACCGAAGGTGAAGAAGCAAAAAGGAGTTTCCACAACGTAAAACTCGTTTCCATATAAACCAACGTCACTGTAAATGACAAAAATTTGAATTCCCCGCCAAGTGGATGAAAAAATCTTCACTGTCCCTATCTCGAGCTCAAACCGAATCACAAAAATTACCTAAGTAAATAATAATCTTATTTATTAGGAAACCAACCGTCTATCAAATAAAACCGTATAGAGCGACGATTTGTCACAGACTGAAGCGTATAATCCGGCTCCTTGCAAAAGTAAGCTCTCATATGATTCAAAGCACCGGCTTTTAGTCTCTCTTTCTGTGTTTCTCTTTTTTTCTCACACTCTCTAACTCTCGTTCGAATTGAAAGCTCGTTGCTAATGCCAGATAATACACTCAGTAGCAAAAAAAAAGCCGAGCAAAATTTTGCTTCCGAAAAATGCTATGTTCAACCTACTGTAACTTTGTCAATTATCAATATTTTTAGCTGAAACTTTCACCACACTATAAACAATGTATAGACCTTATGTGGTCGAAATTTCAAGTTGATCAGGCTTATAAATTTGAAGTTTTCATTACATATGTGAAAAAAGTCATTTTTGGACATACCAATTTTAAAACTCCGTATTTCTGTGAAAAATTTAGATAACATATTTTAAATTTCACAATAACCTAAAAATACATACGAAATAATGTGGACGAAATTTGAACTATTTCCATCAAGTGGTATGGACTACAGCTGGCGTCAAAGTTAACGCACCAACGTGAGTATTTCCATTTTTCACCCGATATTGACCGTGCTGAAATATCGGTGCAAAAAAAAAGCCGAGGTGAATTCATCTTATTAAGACACACGATTTGTTACGCCTGAAACATCCAAAATAACTAGTGTAACTCACGAAGAACTTCAAAATATGGCATACAGCATCAATTGGATTGAAAAAACTACGTATACAGTGTTATACAGTATTATTAGAAGAATTCACCTCGGCTTTTTTTTTTGCACCGATATTTCAGCACGGTCAATATCGGGTGAAAAATGGAAATACTCACGTTGGTGCGTCAACTTTGACGCCAGCTGTAGTCCAAACCACTTGATGGAAATAGTTCAAATTTCGTCCACATTATTTTGTATGTATTTCTAGGCTATAGTGAAATTTAAAATATGTTATCTAAATTTTTCACAGAAATACGGAGTTTTGAAATTGGTATGTCCAAAAATGACTTTTTTCACATATGTAATGAAAACTTAAAATTTATAAGCCTGATCAACATAAAATTTCGACCACATAAGGTCTATACATTGTTTATAGTGTGGTGAAAGTTTCAGCTAAAAATATTGATAATTGACAAAGTTACAGTAGGTTGAACATAGCATTTTTTGGAAGCAAAATTTTGCTCGGCTTTTTTTTTTGCTACTGAGTGTACCAACAATAATACCTGTTTAGATGCAAATTCAAAACTCAAGCAACTAGTACTACTAGTACTTAACAGGGTGTTAACTAAATGCCTTTTTCTCGAGAAGAGCAAAATTAAACTTATTACAATTACTAAAAATAAATTACATGCACATAACTATAGCAGCATGTCACGTGATGAAGGCTACCTCTAAAAATCGTGGATTCAATGTACCTGCTGTTGATATTCAAAACCAGGCATTTTGGTGAATCAGGCTCCATTGGTTTTTCTCAAACCACTTTCATATTTTCAAACAAGATTACAAGAGGCAGGTTTAACTGTGTTGATTTACCCCAGGAAATTATCTATCGCTACCTAGCATTCGAGAGTGAAAAAAAGTTACTAAACCAAAGGAGTTTAGGAAATCGATGATTTTGATTTGCCCTTTCTCCAGTTCAACCAATGTATGTTTGAATAATACAAAAAACTCTGAATTTCAGGATGTTCTAATTTTTTTATTTCGCGATGATTTTTAGCGTACTTTTTCAGCACATGAATACAACGCGTCAATGATGTCAATTCATTCATCAAATCGAATCGTGTTCGCATCGTGTCGTTGCTGAGTTAATTATGTTTTGACGTAGACTACGTCTTACGGCAAGGGTAGGGTGTCAATTGAAAATCTAAAAATAAGCGACCGTCACGAAATATTGTTACAAATTAAACGCTAATAACTTAATAAATGCTCAATAGATTTTCAAGATGTTTACATCAATCGATTTCAAATTTCCCCGCGTATCAATTCAATTTTTAATCATTATCCGTTAACAATTTCAAACTATTGAAAATAACCAAAAGCAGCAAGGCGCAATCGTAGCTGGTGGAACATTGCACAGAAGGTGCACTGGCGACGGATACTAATGTTTTGTACCCAGCGGGTGTTCGCCGTCACGAGGAATAAATAACGTACTTGTGTGTGTGTGTGTGTGTGTGTGTGTGTGTGTGTGTGTGTGTGTGTGTGTGTGTGTGTGTGTGTGTGTGCGTGTGTGTGTGTGTTTTTTTTTGTTTAGACAGGATGGAAAATCTGCAACCAGACACCTGAAGAACTCAGGGTGTGGGGTTGAGGGTGCCAACTCCTCGACCCACTAAAAACCCACCCGTGCCTTAAGCCCCGGCCCTCCCCGGAACCACCTTTCGGTATTATTCGGGGAGGGGGCTCTTGTGCTTGTTCAGCACCCACTATGTCTAACTACTTAGGGCTTTAGTAGTTAGGTGGTCCCTGCGACCTGCCTTTGGTCGTTTCGCCATTTTTGTTGGAGATCGAGGACGATCTGGGAGGCTGCTACGCATACCGCATCCCAGATGTCCCGGTCCTGACACATCCTCGGGACCAAGTTGTCCGGAGTCGTGTCGTGACCGCTTACGGCAAGCATGCCTGATCTCGCGCCGTCGAAGCGAGGGCATGCGAAGAACACATGTTCTGCAGTTTCCTCGACTCCCGCGCATTCGCTGCATGCGGAGGACTGTGCATGCCCATATTTGTGCAGGTATTGTCTAAAACAGCCGTGGCCAGACAATATCTGCGTTAAGTGGAAGTTAACCTCCCCGTGTCGCCTACCGACCCACCCGGTTAATTCCGGGATTAGTCGGTGGGTCCACCGACCTCTGGTGGAGTTATTCCATTCCCTTTGCTACTTAACCATGGAAACGGCTCTAGTGGTCTTTCGAATACCTCTTGTTCCACGTTGTTCGAAGCACTCTACGTCCTCTTTTATGACCATGCCTATTGGCATCATCCCCGCTAGGACGCAGACCGCGTCGCGTGATACCGTTCGGTAAGCACTAACCACTCTTAGGCACATAAGCCTGTGCGTACTCTCTAGCTTACTTACGTAGCTCTTGGTACTCAAGGCGGTGATCCATGCCGGCCCGCCGTACCTAAGTATGGACAGGGCGACGCTGGCCAGGAGTTTACGCTTACTCCCTTGCACTGCCGAGCTATTCGACATCATGCGGGATAATGCCGATATAGCCATTGAGGCTTTCTTGCAAGCGTAATCGACGTGACTGACAAAGGACAGCTTGTCGTCGATCATGACCCCAAGATACCTCAAGAACCTCTTTGATTCTACTGTGCAGTTACCTGCACTGATCGTCGCATGTTGCTCCGATTTCTTAGTATTCACCACCGTGACCTCAGTCTTATGGTGGGCTAGCTCCAAGTGCCTGGAGCTCATCCATCTCTCCACAATTCCAATGGAGTGTGAGGCCGTTAACTCGACCTCTTCGATGGATTCACCACATATCTCTAGGGTAATATCGTCTGCGAACCCGACAATCTTTACCCCGCTCGGGAACTCAAGCCGCAGTACCTCGTCGTACATCGTGTTCCATAGCACCGGACCCAGGATCGAACCTTGTGGGACGCCTGCGGTGATCTGTACACGTTTCTGGCCTGCCTCTGTATTGTATACCAGTATGCGATTCTGGAAGTAGCTTCCGAGAATCTTGTACAGGTACCCAGGAACCTTTAGGCGCTGGAGCGAGTCGGCAATAGCCACCCAACTGGCGCTGTTGAAGGCGTTTCTCACGTCAAGGGTGACCACTGCACAGTAGCGTACTCCTCGCCTCTTGCGCTGGATTGCCACCTCAGCCGTCTTGGTGACGGACAGGATGGCATTCACCGTCGACTTCCCTTTGCGGAAGCCAAACTGATTGTCCGACAGACCGCCTGTACCCTCCGTGTACGTTGTCAGTCTGTTGAGGATTACCCTCTCGAGCACCTTACCCGCTGTATCCAACAGACATATAGGTCTATATGCCGATGGATCTCCTGGTGGCTTCCCTGTCTTTGGTAGCAACACAAGGTTCTGAATTTTCCAGGCGTCCGGGAAGACGCCCTCGTCCAGACACTTTTGCATCACCACCCTGAACATTCCGGCATCCAGCAAGATAGCCGTCTTGATGGCCAGGTTCGGGATACCATCAGGTCCCGGCGCTCTGTTCACCTTTAGCGACTTTGCTATCGCAATGAGTTCGTCATTCGTCACCGTCGCCTCGTCGCCGGCCCCCGTTGTGCCGTTATCAATGCCCACGTGGTCGCGGGTGTTCGGCGGGGCCGTCCACCCTTCCGTTGCTATGACAGCGTTAAGGTCTGGGATACTGGAACGCTGGTCATGGGACAAATCTACGGCGGCGGGGGGCCATGGACTCGGGTCGTGGCTCGGAAAGAGTCCCCCAACGATCACCTGCAGCAGCTCTGATGAACGCTCGGTTGGAGCCGCCGATCCTCTGGTTTTGGCCATTACTACCCAATAGGCGTCACCCCAAGGGTTCGCATTGGCCCTCTGACACAGACCCTCGAAGCAGGCTCGCTTGCTGGCCTTTATCTCCCTCTTTAGAGCGGCCTTCGCGGCGACAAGCACCTCTCTGCGCTCGATTCTATCGGCGTCTGACCGCGCTCTTTGCACCCTCCGTCTAGCGTGGAGGCAAGTTCTTCGGAGGTCGGCGATCGACTCTGTCCACCAATACACCGGCGATCTTCCATTCCTCGGTTTGACTTCCCTCGGCATGGTCGCATCGCACGCTCGTGTAAGTGCCATCACAAGTCGTTCGCCGCAAGGTTCCTGGGTTTCGCGTAAAATCCGTTCCCTCTCAAGCGCCTCTTTAAAAGTCTCTACATCAAAGTAGGACGTCCTCCATCTGCGGGCGAATGGAGTGGATGCTACTCGTTCCGCACGCTGCCTTGTATTGTGGACGATACAATAACGAACCGCCAAGTGGTCGCTATGGGTGTAGCCATCATCCACCCTCCAATTATTGAGCAGCCCAGGACTGCTGAAGGTAACGTCGATTATCGATTCCGCTCCATTTCTGTGGTATGTACTCTTGGTACCCACGTTGGCTACGTCCACGTTGAGCCTAGCCAAGGCCTCCAGAAGAATCTGGCCCCTGGGGTTGGTAAGGCGGCTCCCCCACTCGATCGCCCAAGCGTTGAAGTCCCCTGCTATTACCAACGGGTATAGGCCAGTTAGCTCACTTGTCATACGGTCGAGCATGTTTGAAAACAGTTCAATCGACCATCTTGGCGGTGCGTAGCAGCTGCAGAAGAACACTCCATTCACTTTTACAACCGCGAAGCCTTCATTTGTGGAAGACACAACCTCCTGAACCGGGTACTTGCCCGTCGTTGTGTGTGTGTGTGTGTGTGTGTGTGTGTGTGTGTGTGTGTGTGTGTGTGTGTGTGTGTGTGTGTGTGTGTGTGTGTGTGTGTGTGTGTATGTGTGTGTGTGTGTATGTGTGTGTGTGTGTGTGTGTGTGTGTGTGTGTGTGTGTGTGTGTGTGTGTGTGTGTGTGTGTGTGTGTGTGTGTGACATGCTTGGTATCTTTATCTGAAGCGCAACGTGCACGGCGGAAATTATCTTACGTGAAAAGACCAAGAAGGTTTCAATTGGAATGCGGAATTTTTCAAATCCGTCTTTTTCAGGACGATCAATCCAATTTTGAGAGATTGTTTAATTTGAATCTATAAAGCTTACTAAATGGCAGACAGCGGTGGCTAAAATGATTTTAATTTTATCTGCGTTGTATACCTTGAGCATTGTGCACAAATTACAAATGGCTGCTGTCACGAAAAGTTTAAACACCGGTCATTCATAATTCGATGGTTGATTGATTTAATTTTGAGCTGAGATTTTTGGGCTACTAGATGTTTATACGATTGCCATTTTATTTACTCAATAACGAACATATTCAATCGGTGTTGGAAATTTTTGAAGAATGTTGCGTTCCGGCAAGTATCAAGAAATTCCCTATCACAGACAACGTTTTGATCATAGAACATGATATTGTAAAGTAACATTCTCTGCAAAATTCCAATTAATAGTGTATCGAATAGTTATTCTGTTGTGTTAACGATTCGGATTGGATAAGAATTTTACTTCTAGGAAGCAATAAGTTTTGAGAAACTAAAAGTGAGAACAGTACGATGCCTAATCGATTTGATGTCAACCGTATGCGCAAATTTCGGAAGCGCGGTAAAATCGAACAAACGGAAAACCCTCCGAAACGACCGTGCATCGACGCCGAGCGAGCTCGTGTTTACCGGGCGAAACCGAGAGCAGCCCGAGGGAATGCGTTGCTAACTACTGGTTGGGACGCTGGAGAAGGACCTTCAACTCGAGGTAGGAAATAAAAGCAAGTGTTTAAACATATATTTATATGTGATTATTTGCTCAAGTGTTTCTTTATATACATACAAGAATATTGAATATGAAGCAACTAGTTTTCCTCTACTCATATCAAATGTTAATTTATGATAGATTGATTTTATTATCGAGACCTTCAGCCATTTCAAAGATTAATAATATTTACAAAATTTCATTCCCTTTCATTTGTGAGATCTAATTCTCAATACTTGAATGATCTACTATTAGAAGCGTAATTGCGTCATTTGAATTTCTGTTGAAATATTTCACAAAAACTCTTCTTTTCCCTTTGTTAGACCTGAAATGCAGTGCTTGAATGATCCGTTTATCCTGTGCGCATAAAACGATAATTCCTCCATATTTGAGCAAGATTTGGATTTATCGACAGTATAGGGGAACCCACGATATAGTAATTAATGAAAGACTTAGTTTGAAGCAGCAGTGCACTGCGCATTATATACAGGGCATAATACAATATATAGACATGAATATATAATAAAGGGTGTCCACGATGAAACTGCCACACTATGAAATTGCTCTAACTTTTTAACCGTTGGGTAGAATTTAATGAAAATTTTGGTGAATATAGTTCATAGTGCATTATTTACATCCTGCAAGTTTTAAAGTCCTGTGATCAAAACTCGCGGAAATGGAGTCGAAAGAACAGCTCGTGCGTGATAAAATCTTGCGCATTCATCACGAGAACAAGGATCTCTCGCATCGTTCCATCGCTAAAACGTTGGGAATCGCGAATTCCACGGTGTCGCGAGTGATTAAGCGGTTCGAGGAACGGTTGACCACCGATCGGAAGCCCAGAAGTGAAGGAAAAAGTATTCCGTACAACACCAAAAATCACAACCGCGTAGTTGGGGCCTTCAACCAAAATCCGAACGCCTCCGTTCGGGATGTGGCTAAGAAGCTGCACCTAAGCCGAAGTTTTGTCCAGAAGGCCAAAACTAAGGCTGGGCTTCGAAAGTTCAAGGTACAAAAGGCCCCTAATCGCGACGAGAAGCAGAACAAGTCCGCCAAAACCCGTGCCAGGAAGTTGTACCTCAACATGCTGACGAAAGTTGAATGCTGCATCATGGACGACGAAACATATGTGAAGGCCGACTTCAAACAGATCCCCGGCAACCTGTTTTTCACGGCCAAGGATAAGTTCAGCGTTCCGGAGCATGTCCGCACTCAGAAGATGTCCAAACTTGCGAAGAAATTCCTGGTTTGGCAAGCCATCTGCACGTGCGGGAAGCGGAATGCACCTTTCGTGACCCAGGACACGATGAACGGACAGGTGTACATAAAAGAGTGCCTCCAGAAGCGGCTGCTTCCTCTCCTGAAGGCTCACAACATCCCAACAATCTTCTGGCCGGATTTGGCCTCATGCCACTACTCCAAGGACGTGCTGAAGTGGTATGCGGACAATAAGGTCAATTTCGTGCCGAAAATGTTCAACCCTCTGAACACTCCGGAGCTCCGCCCCATCGAGAAGTACTGGGCGATTATGAAGCAGCACCTTCTTAAACGACCTAAGGTAGTGAAGACAGTCGAGGAACTGAAGAAAGTATGGGTTTACATGCAAAAAAAGGTTGATTCATAGGTTGTGCAGAATCTTATGGCCGGGGTTAAGGCCAAGGTGCGGGCATTTGCGTATGGACTGTAAATAAAATACGAGTAAAAGTGTAAAATGAAGTTTAATAGTTATTTCTCAATCCCTGAAAATTTGATGGCAATCGGATGAAAACTCGAATTTTGCGAATCAATTTTGTGTGTGGCAATTTCATCGTGGACACCCTTTACAGAGACATTCATGTTGAAAATATTGGCATTTTGAATTCTAGAATGTTTCAATGTTTATGATTCGTTTGTGGATGCAAGATTCCCTAACATAGACTACAAAGTCTTGGCACAACGTTGTTGGCAACACATAGCATTCTGTTCGCATTTCTGCTAAAGTTGTATAGTGTACAAATGTGAAAGTGAGCCATGTCGGAACTGTCGATTTACTTGGAAGATGATCCATTTCCCCAGGGTAATATTTTTGTCATTATTGAGTTTGAAATATATCTAAAAATTTCTTTAAATTTCCTATTTCGATGTTCAACAGAAATCTTGGATATCGTGAAAGTAGTTGAAACGATTCACAACCGCCGCTCTACTGTTGTCATTACTTTGGTCTCTACTGTTGTCATTACATTGGTCAGGCAATGCGTGATAGCGTGAGTGTTGGAGGAGTGGCCATATATAAAAGGCGCACGGCCCCCTTTACCATAAGACCGCACGTCATCGAGAAACTTTGGCAATCTTACGACGAGCAACTGAGAGTAGCCGATCAATATGGCGATATCTATGCTTCAGAGCTAGTTATACGAGACACAGCCACGTTGCTCTTTTCGATTTTCATTTCATCAGGTATGATTTAGAATTAGATTTCTTCCCAAGGAACATTGCTGGTTTCATCATGGTTTTCTAGCATTCTTGATTCATGCTCTTCAGAACCCTTATAAAACCAAAATTGTTACTTGGGTTTGTTTGTTTGTTTGTTTGTTTGATATATTGCTCAACACTTTATATATGTTTTTGCCAGGTCTCACAATCAAACAGATTAAATATTTTATTGCACGCAGCCTGGTGAAATACATCAGAAAAGGTATGCCAGATGTTGTGACTGCCAATTTTAACATCATTGTTCCAAAGCCAGAGAAACTTCCCTTCATTTATTTCATGAACAAGTACCTTTATCTCGACTTGGCTTTGAACTGTGATCAAACAACTTGCCGTGATGAAGATTCTGCCGCTTTAACCTTCGTTCGTGACCTCCGTTTGCAATGCCAGCAATATTATGCATTTTTCTTGAACCACCGTCCAACGATTTTGATTTTCGACGAATAAACATTTAGTAATGTCAAGCGCTTATGATTATAAGAATGAACAAAACTATCATTAATTTAATAATTTTATAATCCCTAACAGAACTATCTTCTCGGCCTTGAAGATAGTCCATCGTAAAACGTGCAACCGTGGCCGTGCCATCATTTAAACCAAAAGGCCCTTTTCAGGGCCACCAAAGAGTTATAAAGAGTGTACAACAGAATTTTCCCACGCACTGACTTCATAGAACCAAACGGTCCTTTTCAGGGCCACCAAATAATATCTCAACAGCGTACAATAGCATTTTCTTACAAACTGGCTTCAAAACACTGGTCTAATGTCCCATAAGAGCCACACCCGTCATATTGTGACTTAAACTGCTTCTATCGGTAAGGGTAAGCGACCGGCACGAATAATTGAAACCCTTTTAACGCTAATAATAGCCACACAGAATTTCCCTGACATTATAATGCATCACTTGGTTTAACGTAGTCTACGTCAACCGGTCGTGTCTTGTACACAACCCCACTGATTTTTTTTTTATTTACTAGATTTATCAAAGAGTCCGATGTTTGTTCGTACTCCGCAGCTGCCACAAGCATAAAAGGGGGTATAATATAACTTGGAGCATGCATGGTCTGTTATGAATTGGCATGGTATGATGGCTGTATTTTTCTATTTTTTATTAGACGCTGTAATTTTCCGGACTGCTGCGTTGGATTGAGCTCGATTGAAAGTACAGGTGTAATTATTACAATTTATTATTACCTGGTTCGGAAGAAGTTTCCGTTTTTTGTTGAAATTTTGAATTTAGGAACAGGATAATATTTCTGATTCATTGAAAAAAAAGGTTTTATATCCAACTAGCTGGCCCGGCAGACGTTGTCCTGCCCATAATTAAATTACTTAATGGAAAATTGGAGAAGGTGTTATAAATGAAAAAGTTTATTTGCAATAAGTTTTAGTTTAATTTATTTAGAGTTAATTTCTTACTGTTATGTGATGATTTTATCAAAATGTGTTGCAAACCTTACCTTAGGTTTAATGTCCAAGAAAATTAATAGAACATTATAGATATTACCATAGGTGTCGGCATGAACTGTTCTCTTAGTCATTTGAAAACAACCATTATAACTCTGGATGTTCTGCAGAATATGTTAGAATCACTTCCTTATCCAGACACCAATGAGCGCCAACGCTCTGGTGGTGGATTTAGTGGCGTTACTTTAACTTTGCCACTTGCACAACACAATTCATTTGGTGTTTCATTTGGGAGCTACAATGCATTACAATGAGAACAAACTTCACTCATTGATTCGATGGCGACTGATATATCCGCACTGAAATTAACCAAAGAATCATATTGAAATGCAGCACGTTGAAGATTTTGCAGAATGTAGGTTTGCTGTCGTAGTCGTTTAGTGATGTAATTTTGGGTACGATTGTCACCAGATCTTTCTGATACTTCCCGATTACGCTTCTTTCTAACTCTATCGCTTGTATTTCGACCTGCTCTCTCTTCTTGACTCAACATCGGTCGAGCCCGTGCCATTCGTTGTCGATCCAAGTCATTTTGAGTTGCATGCTGAACGTCTCATTCAAGATTTTGCTGCGCTAACAGTCGTGCGGCTGCAGCGACCAATATTACTTCGTCTAGTAGGAGGCATTGCATAAGGAGTGTATCGAAAAGTAGTTATAAACATTCGATGCGTTATTACGCATAAACTACTGTATATATTTTTAGCGTGTGAGCGCCATTTGCTTTGTTTACATGTCAAAAATGATTATTCGGTTCATTCATTTCCGTTGATAAAGTTGTATTCAAAATGTCGCGAATTGAATTTGAGACTAAAAAGAAAATTCTGCACACTTGGTGCACCGAAAAGGGTGTTACTTACAACCAGATTGCGAAAAGAGTAAATGTTCACCCGGCAAGTGTAAAACGCATCATCGAAAAGTTTGGTAAGGAGTGCTCCCTCAAGGATTTACCAAGAAGTGGCCGGAAACCCGGCTCCAGCAACCCCGATTTGGACCAAAAAGTTGTGGATTATATTCAACGGAACAAATCTGCCTCTACTCGCGATCTAGCCAAGAAGTTCAGGACCAGCATCGGAATGATTCAACGAATCAAGCGCAGGAATGACTTGAAGACGTACAAAAAGCAGAAAGTGCCCAAACAAACTCCGGAACAAAAGTCTCGTGCCAAAACCAGGGCTCGAAAGCTGTACAGCTGCATTTTGGACAATGTCGACCAGTGCATTTTGATGGATGACGAAACATACGTTAAAGAAGATTCAAGAACGCTACCGGGGCCGCAGTTTTATACTAAATCTGTTGGGGAACGTGTGCCAACCGCAGATACGACTGTTGCGATGGAGAAATTCGGTCAGAAGGTGCTCATTTGGCAAGCTATTTGCACATGTGGCTTGCGTTCTTCAATTTTCTATACAAAAGGAACTATAAATGCTGAGATTTATCAAAAGGAATGTTTGAAGAACAGGTTGCTACCATTGTTTAGAAAGCACCAGTCCCCTCCTCTCTTCTGGCCAGATTTGGCATCGGCACATTACGCCAAATCCACTCTACAGTGACTGACGGAGAATAACATCAAGTTCGTAGAAAAAGACATCAACCCACCAAACTGTCCCCGGTTGCGACCGATCGAACGCTATTGGGCAATAGTCAAGCGTATATTTAAGAAGGATGGTACAGTGTCCCAAAACATGACCGATTTTAAGAAAAATTGGGCAGCGGCATCCAGGAAGTGCACAAAGGTCACTGTGCAGAATTTGATGGCAGGTGTCAAATCAAAGGAACGGGCATTCTACAGAAATGAACATGATGACTAGTTTTTCCGTTTGGATCTTTTGTAAACATGTTAAGCTATAATAAACTGAAATAGTATGTTAATTTTAACCATGTTTTCATGCCTATTTTATTATTTGGAAGTTTATAACTACTTTTCGATACACTCCTTAATAATACTAATTGAAATTGAAATTGCAACATAATTAGTTTTATCTAAATTTCTAGTAATATGTTCGTTTTCACTTTCCTGTACACTATTAATCACACAGTGAACGATACTAATCTAAACAAAAATGTTATTATACACCTGTCAGTTCAACATAGAATACAAAAACTAATACTCTCATTCTCCATCGAACTTCACTCTTGTTTACATCTCGCTGCGAGATATCACCAATACAAACGTTTCAATTTATACGTGAACCTACACGTCTACACTGCCCAAGTAACAATTTCAGTTCTATTCCAGCCGTATAGCACTCCTCCCGGCTTTGTTGATGAAACTACATTCAAAACTGTTTTGTCCACCAAAACCTCCTCTATGCATCTTTAAAGCCGAAATGTGTACAAAGTGGCCTACTCCAGAGACGGTTGTGAAAACAAATTAATAAAACCTTTCCAAGACCATAAAGATTTTGAAAATGTTCTAGTGAAAGACGTTATTTTGAAAGATAATGCCGAATGGCCACAGCTGTCAAACTTCACGGCGATATCGTGGTTGGTTTTTGTTGTGCTGCTTTGTTCGATAATAAACGACTCCAGTGTATTATCGTTTTTCGCATAATTTTTGAAAAAGTTCTAAATAACAATGAGAGATTCGCTTCTCTCTCGTCCTTTTTTGTTAATTAAGACGCCATTATAAAATTTTCCAACGGTTTCTCCTTCCAACTCGATGGATGGTCTTGTTGTTTTCTATTGTGATATTTCGATACAAAGTGAAAATTTAATTTAAATGATTTTTTTTACTTTCCCGAAAAAATTTCGTATATTTTTTTTTTTAAAACCTGTTGGGATTCAAGACAAATCAAATTAAAAAGAAATCAAGTAATTCCATCGTGTCGTTCGTGAGTTATGCTGTCACGAACGGACAGCATTTCATTTTTATATATATAGATTGATAGATGTGCCTTTAAATTTTTTGACCACGCAACGATTATTTGCTGATGTTTGTTACTCGAGAATTTTTGGAGTGTAAAAACAATATAACTTGATAATGAGAAGCACGAAATTCTCAGTTTATTCTTGATTGTTACGAACTATACAGAAGAATCGCTCATATTATTATGAAACGTGGAATGCAGTCGTCTGTGCGGTGTACATCTTTATTACACTATATCCTGTCTCGGCTTATCAATTGTTTGGTTGTTACCTCATCCTGTGTTGGGTTATCGGTGTGTTGGCTATTTGACAAATCTTTAAGGATTTTTTTAAACCTTATATTTCTATGTTTACTTGTTAATATTTACATAAAATATAAAATTTTCTAAAATTAATAAGTTTTCATTTGTTTCAATATGATAGCTGAAGAGTAGACCTAATAATTTTACAATGTATTCTCGGAGGTTCGATTAGTATTTTTAGTATTTTTCTCTACCACGCCTCGTTGAAATAGCAAATCTTGATGTTTTATCTTCTGGTGCATTACCACCAAGCAGTTGGATCGCTGCGTTGATGACAGAATTTTGTTATGGCCGTTACAAATCTAGGATCCGGTTTTAGATTCAGAAAGTGGAGATACATTACTTGGGACGATGCTGTACTGATTAATTGATTAGGTAACTGGGACATTTCGGTTTGCAAAAGGCTTACATGGTTGAATACCGCTGGAACTGGAATGTTTTACATCTCTAGGAAGCTACTCAAAAATAGAAGTTGTCCTACCGTGCTTATCGCTCGGTTCAAAAAGAGTGTCTCTAGACAATGCTGGTTCAGACCACCTCTATATTTTGGGAGAATCAAGTTGGCAAAGGCTATTCTTTGTAGAGCCATACCAAATGAATTTCCCGATTTCTGCCTTAATTTTTGTGGAAAATCCTTTTGTGAGTGGAATAAGAGTTGATAAGAATGACTTTTTGAATTAGATTCAAATTCCTTGGATGATGTCGGGTTCTCAATCCGCTAAGAACGGACTTCCAGTTTAATTTTTGAACTTGTTTGATATTATTTCCAAAACGTACTCCCAAAGTGTTTACTACGTTTTCGATGTTTAGCCACTCCGTGTCTTTCGAGAGGTTAACGTTGCCGATCATTACTGCTACAGTTTTTTGCTTATTTAAAATTGCACCGGCAACTATACTATATTCATTGAACACAGTAGCAACTTGAATTACTGCTTGTTCGCTGTCTAGAAACCTGGATACGTTATCCGCGTAGGCGTTGAGCACGGCATTAGGAAATTTGTTCAAGATCGCATCTAATGGTGGCTGCAGGTAAAATCTAGGGGCAAGACAGGTTTTTTATGAGTAACTTTTTTCTTCAAAGTTACTCAGGATTCATCAAATTAGCACATTTTATGATAATCTTCTCTCCCCAAGATTTAGAGTGGTAGGAATGCCCAAAATTATTAAAAGAACAACATCACTCATATTTGATCATATAACTCACGTTTGCTCAGAATGCATAAACTTGTATAATTTATAACTCAATTTAACGTATTCTGGCAGCACAGGCTTGAATTTTCCGCTGACGACGGTGGCAACCTTAGCAACCAATAACAGCAGTATGTTTACTGTTTGGGGAAAATAATTTATTATCGTATCGTAAGAAGGCAATATAGGTCACAGTATTTGGATGAGGAATTATGCCCCGATTAAGGTTAGTAGATTGTTTAGCATAGTTTCATTGTTTTTTTTTTCTTATAAGAAGACAAAAAAAAAGTTGGGATTTATTGACTGTCAAAAGAGTCACCTCCAAAAAGAGATCAAGCCGTTTCGACCATTCGCAAATATTGAAATCTAAAGTTTTGCGAAAGGTCGATCCGGCTTGGTTTCTTTTTGGTGATGATTCATTCGGCAGTCAATAAATGCAAAATATTCATATTGTACGGATTGATTCACCCAACCCATTCGACGTTGACTTCGACTGTGGGAAAATTTGCTTATGTGGAAACAGGACACACATCGGATAGAGTCGTACTGCCACGTATATACCAACATACTCTAGCGCAGCATTTACAGAGATTTGTATCGGTAGACACCAGCATTCGGTAGGCTGTTCTACTTTTAGGCACTGGCAAGAAAGAAAACGACCTTGATTTATAATAAAATCAATAAATTAAAATACATAACTTTTGGTTGATAAATCGCAATACAGCGTTCTTCATAATCAGTGGAGTAAACCTCTCCTTCAACTTTCTGCCAAAACGTATCCTGAGAAGGTATATTTTATCTATAATTTCACCATACACACATCATCCGAAAAAAAACTAGAAGGAGGGGTTGTACGCAAAGTTGACGTAGGACTACGAAGCAATGTGCAATTTAGATCGCTTGATTGCGTGGCCGATACACTCCACTCTTCGCTCAAACGGAGGAGCAAACCAAGCCTGGGGCCACTTTTGACATGCACAAACCATAACGTAGCATCTTCGTGAATTTTCATTCATGTCATTGGTAGCCATGAATTGGATTTTCCAGGTATGTGGCCACTTCTCGACCTGAACCAAACCGTAACATGTTACTTATCAATCTCAATGATTGATTACTGGAATTTTCGGGACATTGCTACGGATTTTTTTTGTCCCTGGAGACCTGAACCGTGACGTGCCAATCCTTAAAATGTTTGTTGGTCTGTATTTCAAAAACTTTCTACATTCTACTTCATCAAAACTTTGTCATGAAAAGTTACATTATCAGTTTTTTCTGTATTTTATTAATTCAAACATTGTTTACAAACTTCTTGCTCATCTTCTGTGCGGCTTTCATGTCGTCCACAAACAGCAACACCACAGCTGTTACAAATCACTGTAGTTTTAACATCCCAAGACGGACAAACTGTACATTGTTTGGTGTTGGAGCATTTCAGGTAGTTAGTATTATTCTGATCTTTTTTTTTGACACAATGTTTACATGTATACATGTAAAAAAAAGTGATTGTATGTTGATCTGCTCGGCAACACAATGCACTGCATACTTTACATATCTCCAATTTTCCAACTGAACTGCATTTAAAACACATTCCATACATTTGATTGTAGTATCCTAGGAATGTGTCAATTTTTCGTGCCACATCTTTCTGATTTTTCGGATTCGATTGACGGCTGCGCACAAGATTTAGTGACAGTTCTTTCAACAGCCAATCTAAGAAAAACTTTTTTTGCTCTTCTCTTCAGATCCAAATTAAGAATGGGCAGCTACATACATGTGGAACGTTTTGTGGGTACATATAGAGTTTTTTTTTCATTAGGGCGAATCTAACATTGAGAGACTCTCTTTGATTACCTTCTCTTTCATTCGTAATCACCTTTACGTTTTTCATTCTACCGTCATTCGAACCGTCGAAGAACACTCGTCACGCATGAACGGGTGTTTTTACAACCTACAGATCGAAATTGAAGTGTGGACCAAACTTTTTCGGATCTGCTTCGGAATTTAGTTCGGGTCAGAGCTGGTAAATCTCACGGCCATCATGTGACACAGAAAAAACATCTCACTGTCACGAGAAGAAATGAACTATCATGAGATTTCTTGTCATTTTCACACCATCATGCAGTCATGAAATTTTGTTTCATGGGATTTTGATTTACAAATTTCTAAATAGTATACTTAAAGTTAGCCAAGCAATAATATGTAATCGACTGAGTGGATGCTTTATCTCAAGTTTTGTGATGTGTAGTAGTGCGAGTTTGAAAGGAATAATATTTAAATATTATTCCTTTCAAACTCGCACTACTACATGATGAAATTTAGAATTATATCAATAAATGTTTTATAGCAATTATATCAATAAATAACGATGACCAAAGCACTGTCTCGTGCTGTCATGACGAAACATTCGATGAGATTTAGAAGAAAATCTCCATCATCGTTTTCTCGCCCGATGAGATTTTCAAACGTAGTTCGGTAAAAATCGTAGGTTATTTTTCATTGAAAATGAGATTTGCCAGCCCTGGTTCGGGTGGACGTTTGAACCAGCTCATCTTACCGCATTTGGACACAAATATGTTTGAGGCATCATCTTCGAAATCGCTTCCAAAAAGTGACCCCTCGGTTCCACAGAATATTTCAACCTCCAATCTAACAGTGTCCGGATCCAAGATGCAGGACAGATCGGAATTATCATCCTCGCTTACATAATCCATACTAAAAAAACCGTAAACATTTTTTGTTTCAAACTCATTCATATTATTCTGTTTTCACAAAACTTCTTTTACTTTTCTTTTCTCCAAAATGCTTTTCTTTGCACCAATGGTTTCAAACTCTTCAATAACCTATAAAGGGTGTCCACGATGAAATTGCCACACACAAAATTGATTCGCAAAATTCGAGTTTTCTTCCGATTGCCATCAAATTTTCAGGGATTGAGAAATAACTATTAAACTTCATTTTACCATTTTACTCGTATTTTATTTACAGTCCATACGCAAATGCCCGCATATAAGATTCTGCACAACCTGTGAATCAACCGTTTTTTGCATGTAAACCCATACTTTCTTCAGTTCCTCGACTGTCTTCACTACCTTAGGTCGTTTAAGAAGGTGCTGCTTCATAATCGCCCAGTACTTCTCGATGGGGCGGAGCTCCGGAGTGTTTGGAGGGTTGAACATTTTCGGCACGAAATTGAAATCATTGTCCGCATACCACGTCAGCACGTCCTTGGAGTAGTGGCATGAGGCCAAATCCGGCCAGAAGATTGTTGGGACGTTGTGGACCTTCAGGAGAGGAAGCAGCCGCTTCTGGAGGCACTCTTTTGTGTACACCTGTCCGTTCATCGTGTCCTGGGTCACGAAAGGTGCACTCCGCTTCCCACACATGCAGATGGCTTGCCAAACCAGGAATTTCTTCGCAAATTTGGACATCTTCTGAGTGCGGACATGCTCCGGAACGCTGAACTTATCCTTGGCCGTGAAAAACAGGTTGCCGGGGATCTGTTTGAAGTCGGCCTTCACATATGTTTCGTCGTCCATGATGCAGCATTCAACATTCGTCAGTATGTTGAGGTACAACTTCCTGGCGCGGGTTTTGGCGGACTTGTTCTGCTTCTCGTCGCGATTAGGGGCCTTTTGTACCTTGAACTTTCGAATCCCAGCCTTAGTTTTGGCCTTCTGGACAAAACTTCGGCTTAGGTGCAGCTTCTTAGCCACATCCCGAACGGAGGCGTTCGGATTTCGGTTGAAAGCCCCAACTACGCGGTTGTGATTTTTGGTGTTGTACGGAATACTTTTTCCTTCACTTCTGGGCTTCCGATCGGTGGTCAACCGTTCCTCGAACCGCTTAATCACTCGCGACACCGTGGAATTCGCGATTCCCAACGTTTTAGCGATGGAACGATGCGAGAGATCCTTGTTCTCGTGATGAATGCGCAAGATTTTATCACGCACGAGCTGTTCTTTCGACTCCATTTCAATTTAAATTCTACCCAACGGTTAAAAAGTTAGAGCAATTTCATAGTGTGGCAATTTCATCGTGGACACCCTTTATTCACGAAGGATTTGAAAATACAAGTAGTCAAATTTACTTCCAGAAAGAACAACGCTTTAGATTTGATCATCCGTTGCTTAGTAAAAAAAAACTCTCAGTATTCTGTATGAGAAACAGAGAGAGAAATAATAAAAAAAAGAGAAGAGAACATGCGAAAGCAGACCAAAAATCATGTAAATTTATCACGAAGAGTTTCGCCTACTGATTATGCATGATGTTGGCTGAGCGGGAGACAAAGAGAAGTTGAGAAACCTGTATTGCATCTCTTTTCCATTCACAGTATGTATACTAATTGAATCTGGGGCCGTATTTTGGATCTCGAAACGAAAAACTTTTTCTCACAAGCGTTCGTACAAAAAGTCGTTCGGTTCCAAAATACGGCCCCTGGTTTCGTTGCCTGAATGGAATCGCTTTCTTCTCATGAAGTTTGACACAGCCTGCTGCTCTGTGCTTGTCTCTCTGCTTCTAACAAGGATTCTATCTTTTATTAGACGCTAGGAAATAATCTGTGATGTCACAATGTGCACCAAGTTGTGCACAATGAAACATGGCCAGGAGAAATCAAGAAGGCCAACATGCTTGAAATGGCCACCAATGATTTGTTCGGGCCCACTGGGGTAGATCTGCAAGGACCCTTACAGAATACCTTGGACAATTTATCTACGGTAGCTAGGTATCGAATTTTCAAGAAAACTGAGTAGTTTTTTCAAGAAAGCTAAATCTAGCACAACCGGAGCACCGAAATTGGGAAACCAATAACTTATTCCATGTCATTTAAATATTTAGGGGTCTGGCTCGATTCTAAGTGCACCTGGAGATCCCATATTGAGAATCTAAAACGAAAATGTCAGCAAAGGATCAACTTTATCTGCACAACTACCGACACCTGTTGGGGAGCACATCCGCAAGATCTTCTAACGATGTACCGGACAACGATTTTGTCGTTTATTGAATACGGTATTATGGTTTCAGTTGAAAATCGAATTTATCGACTAGCGACAATCGATTTTACTCTCGTTCTGTACGTTATATCCAATGTCTGAAGTAGTGCACTGTACGGCGCATCTGATGCGCCATACAGCGCACTACTTTCGACATCAGGTATGACGTACAGAACGAGAGTAAAATCGATTGTCGCTAATCGATAAATTTGGGTTTCAACTGAAACCATAATAGTTTTTGTTTTCAGTCTGCGGCTCGGTCACACTTCATTAAACTGGAACGTATTCAGTATCGCTGTCTTCGTATCGCGTTAGGTTGCCTGCACTCGACTCACAACATGAATCTTGAAGTGCTGGCTGGCATGTTGCCACTCTCGGATCGGTTTACAGAATCATCTCTCCGGCTCCTCACCAGGTGTGAAGTTATGAACCCTCAGGTAATCGAAAACTTTGAGAAGCTCCTTGAGTTGAATTCTTAAACTCGCTTCATGACTTTGTACCATTTGTACATAACACAGGATGTCAGACCTTCGCTGAATATTTCCAATCGTGTTTGCTTCTCTGACTTTGGTAGTTCGGTTTATTTTGATTTATCCATGAAGCAGGAGCTTCGTGGAATCCCAGAGCATCATCGTCCTATGATTGCTCGTGTGATATTTGCTGCAAAGTTTGGCCAAGTTGATTCCACTAAATCGTTCTTCACTGACGGATCATTGATAGAGGAGTCAGCAGGCTTTGGTATATTTAATGAAATTTATAGCGCCAATCGTAAACTGCAAGCTCCTTGTTCCGTATATGTCGCTGAATTAGCGGCAATACATTTTACGCTAGAAATTATTGCCTCATTAACACCGGATCAGTATTTCATTTTCACGGATAGTCTCAGTTCTATAGAGGCTATTCGCTCCTTGAGGCCGGTAAAGCACTCCTCGTATTTTCTCATGGAAATACAGGAGCTTCTAAGTGCTTTATCTTCGCGTTAATTTATCATCACCTTTGTATGGGTCCCATCTCATTGTTCCGCTCTGGGCAAAGAGAAAGCGACTCTCTTGCAAAGGTGGGCGCTATGGAAGACGATATTTATGATCGACAAGTCGCCTTGATTTAGAATTTCAAATAAATGTGTTTTATAATTCAAACTTTAAATTCCCATCTTTTCTCTCATCTTATAAATTGTTATTTCTGTTAATCTCAAGAAGACCGCGAGTAATCGGTTCTACCTCCCTAACTTTATTTTTAAGACAACTGCTGTTTAAAATTACGCAAATTTGGCTCTGTAAATTTGCTTCGATTGACTGTTCAAAAAATCCATATTCCACTGAATGGCTGTGTTCGGAAGATCCTGTCTGCACCAATGCTCATCAATTTGTATTTATTTATAGATGCTGACATTTGTAGCCCTGAATATGAAGGTGATATCTCTATTGTACGTCAAAACCTTTTCCACGCAGAACAAAAAACAAACCTACACTGAACCAAGAAAAAACATTAAATTTATCAAAAACATCACATAGCTTCACACAGATCATATACCCATTCATTTTATGTGTATCCATTGAATGTCATGTGAAAAACACATAAACAGTATAATGATACCCAATAATATTCATCTGACAAAACAATACATTGTATGAGAACTAAGGTTAAGTGTGTTGTCAGATGAATCTTATGTGATTTTAACATATGAAAAAAATGTGGTTTTCCTAGTAGTATTTTCACGATGGCGAATTGGAGTATTCCACTGCTGGAAGATTTAGGCTTCTAGAAGAAATCACTGGAAATTTTATAGCACATTTTTCGTAAAACCTAAAGCCATTTAAGATTTTTGAAAAAAATAATCTATTTATTATATTAGAGTGTGGAATTCAGTTATACGAACTGATAACGCATTCGGTCAACGATTTTGCATCCAGTTTGTATTTACGAGTACATCGGTGCCTGGAGGAAACGGAATGTATGTATTCTGGTGCATAACAGGTGAACGTGAATAATTTATCTACAATTTCGTTAATTTACGTTTCACAGAAGCCGAATATTCTTTGAGCGCTAGCTCCTAACTTATGCGTTAAGGAGCAATCAACTTCTATCGAGAACTCAGGAGTCATCTATTTGAACGACAGGAGGCGCTCAGACATCCTGGAGATCTCTTGTGTTAATGAAGGACCACGTCTTGAACCCGGCGATCAAATCTTTTGTTTAATTGTTAAATTATTCAATTAAAATGACATCTTAATATTAAAAAAATCTCAAAATAAATTCATTTCAAAACTATTAATATATCACATGAAATTTATTAAAGATGTCAATCATTCTTATTGAAATTTCACATGAATTGCATAAACCAATACTAATAATTCTCATTGGGATTTCACATAAAAAGTATGTGACTGTTCCAATGAATATAATATGACCTATCTCTTGGCTGTTTAAGTGTTTTTCACATAGAAGTTATGTGAAAATCTACATGGAAAATAATTATATGTGTTTTCAGATAAATTTTACATGATTTATGGGTTCAGTGTAAGTGCTTTATCTTCGCGTTAATTTATCATCACCTTTGTATGGGTCCCATCTCATTGTTCCGCTCTGGGCAAAGAGAAAGCGACTCTCTTGCAAAGGTGGGCGCTATGGAAGACGATATTTATGATCGACAAGTCGCCTTGATTTAGAATTTCAAATAAATGTGTTTTATAATTCAAACTTTAAATTCCCATCTTTTCTCTCATCTTATAAATTGTTATTTCTGTTAATCTCAAGAAGGTTCTACCTCCCTAACTTTATTTTTAAGACAACTGCTGTTTATAATTACGCAAATTTGGCTCTGTAAATTTGCTTCGATTGACTGTTCAAAAAATCCATATTCCACTGAATGGCTGTGTTCGGAAGATCCTGTCTGCACCAATGCTCATCAATTTGTATTTATTTATAGATGCTGACATTTTTAGCCCTGAATATGAAAGGTGATATCTCTATTGTACATCCAAAAACCCTTTTCCACGCAGAACAAAAAACAAACGTATGCAAAAATATTGGGGATAGCTTGCAGAGGAATAATAACACCGGAATTAAGATTTAATAACAACAAAATAACTTTATTTAGAAACACTTGTTCGTACTTGGAAACGTGGTTATGTAGTAGGCATATAATATAAAAGATGATCGCAGCAGTCAGTGCGAAAAACGCGCCGGTAGTATTTTTCACTTCTGTCAGTTCATTCGTCCAGTCAAGACGCGTGAGTGGATTCATCTTGACAAAAGGGATTCGGCCGAGTCGGTAATTGTTGTCGGCCTCAATACTCCTCCTCAACGATTGCCAGCAGCAAGACCAAGCATTGAAGAAAACTTTTGTAACTTGATCCTGCCCAGCGGTTTGGTAAGTACATCAGCCACCATCTCTTCGGTTGGACAGCTTTAGCACTCTGTCGTCGCACAATTGCTTCACATACGCCTCTCTTGTTTCGATGTGCTTAGATCGCCGGGTGGTCCTCTCCGATCCGACAAACTTAATGCAACTTTGGTTATCCTCCAATATTTCTACAGGTTCCATTTGCCGTTCGCCGAAATCATCGAGTAACTTCAAAAGCCACGTTGCCTCTTGACTTGCCTCGGTCAATGCAACGTATTCCGACTCCATCGACGATAAAGTCACGCAGCTTTGTAGACGACTTGCCCAGGAAATTGCAGCACCAGCATACAAGAAAAGATTGCCGGTCGTTGACTTCCTCGTTTTGCAATCACCAGCCCAGTCTGCATCGGAATAGCCAATCAACTTACCGGCCGGGTTACCAAAATGCAAACGCCAGTGTTTTGTCGCCTTCAGGTAACGGACCACTCTGTTTGGCCGCCACCAAATCTTCCTCTCGTGGTGCACTAACACTCCTTCCAAGAATCGAAGCGCTCACTGCAACGTCCGGTCGTGCACAGACCGCAACATACAGTAATGCTCCAACTAGGCTCCGATTTGTCGATGCATCCTCCAGAAGTTGACTTTCGCTATTCGACTTCGTGAAACCTTCTTCCATCGGCGTTTTTGCAGATTTAGCATCACTAAGTCCGAATCGATGAACCACACGATCGATGTACCCTTCAAGGGAGATACTGTAATTTCCATCCGATTTGTGGACTTCCAATCCCAAAAAGTAGTTCAGATCTCCTAGATCAGTCATATCAAACTCTTTCTTCAGTGCACTATAGATTTTTTCTATTTCAGCCTCACTCTCACTGCCTACAAGAATATCGTCAACGTAGACAAGCAAGTATATGCGTTTTCCACTGACAACCTTCGTATAGAAGCACGGATCTGCAGCACTCTGTTCGAAGTCTAGGTCCTGGAGAAAGGAATGCAGCCGATGGTTCCAGCATCTGGCCGACTGCTTCAATCCGTAGATGCTCCTCCTCAAGCGACAGACTAACGACTCCTTGCCCTTGATTTCGAAACCTGGCGGCTGCTTCATGTACAGCTCTTCGTCGAGCTCGCCATAGAGATATGCTGTCTTAACGTCGAAATGTTTCAACAGCAGCTTTCTTTTGCTTGCAATAGCCAAAAGCGTCCTCAGCGTCGTTTGCTTAGTCACAGGAGCAAACACTTCATCGTAGTCCTGTCCGAACTTTTGATTGAAGCCCTTTGCCACCAGTCGGGCCTTATGTTTCACCACCTCTCCGGCAGCATTCCGCTTCAACTTATACACCCAACGACATCCTATGGGTTTACGTCCATTGGGTAACTGCACTAGATCCCATGTACCATTATTTTCATGAGACTTCATTTCAGCTTCCATGGCATTCCTCCATTCACCTGACTGCTCACCGGTTAACGCATCCTTAAAATCGGTTGGTTCGATCGGATCGCGAAGAACCGCATCAGTGACAGTAAAAATCTCTTCGATTTGCCGTCTCGGAGCCACGCCTTTGTTCGACCGCGACGAACGTCTAGATATTTCATCCAGAGGAAACCCATTCAATGACGAACTGGAACTTGCTTCCGACGAATTCTCCAAAAACGATGCACCAGCAATCGGACTCTCATGATCATGTTCCTTCTCGGACGCAACATCATCATCCACGATAACAGCTGTATCAGAATTTGGCACTTGATTCGAAGACGATCCCAGAGACAATTGCACAATCCGATCCTCCGCCTTTTCAGCAGACGTATGCTTCTCAAGCGGCTGTGATACCTCGCCTCCAACTGTTGATTCCGCCTGCATCAGTTCTGAGTCACCAAGCTCCAAGAATTTGGCATCTCGGCTAATCGTGATCCAGTTAGTCTTCGGATCCAGGAACCGGTAAGCTTTTCGCCCTTCCGCGTAGCCCACAAAAATCAACTTCTTCGCCTTTCCATCCAGCTTCAAGCGTTTCTCCTTGGGGACATGGACATATGCTTCCGACCCAAAAGTCTTCAAGTGAGCGTATGACGGCTTCTTGCCGTGCCACAACTCATATGTGTGTCTTCTCGACTGCGGACGTTGGCAAGCGATTCTGCAAATAGTTTGCAGTGCAAATTGCTTCACCCCAGTACTTCTTGTCGAGCCCCGATTCCGCCAGCAAGCACCTCACCATCTCGACCTCGTATCGATTTTTCCGCTCTGCCTTCCCATTCTGCTGAGGAGAATAGGGGCTGTTTGCTGCATAATGATGCCGTTCTCCGCCAAATACTTCTTCAATGACAAACTTGAATATTCGCCACCTCCATCTGTACGAATCACTCGCGGAGCACGTCCAAACTGGTTCTTCACCATTGCACAATATTCCTGAATTTTGTATTCGGTGTCCGACTTTGCTTTCAACAAGTAAAGCACCGTATAGCAACTATAATCGTCCACCATCGTCATGTAGTATCTGTATCCACTTGGAGTCGGGGTTTCCATTGACCACCAAGATCGGAATGCACTAAGTCCCCCACTGCTTCTGATTTGCTACAAGACTCTTTTGGAAACGGTATGCGACTCATTTTTCCTTCACAGCAAACACCACAAACGCATTGAATGTCACATTTCTTCATTTTTAGGCCGAATCCAAGCTCTTCACGGACTATTTTCGAGATTGCATCACTACTCCGATGACCAAACCTTCGATGCCACAGGTGTTCACACAGATCCGGATGCTCAGCCTTGGTTACAAAAGCTTGCTGAGAATATTGCTTCAAACAATACAAGCCGCCGCTTCGTTCACCAATCAGTACAGCTTGACCATTCAACACTTTACACCCAGCTCGATCGAATAAAACATTGTACCCCAGGTTACAAATTTTACTCACTGAGAGAAGATTACCTGATAACGAAGGAACATGATACACATCTTTTAGAGTTACATTCATCCGTACACCATTGCCAGCGACTAATTCCAATTTACTGCTGCCAGCACCACTCGATTTGATCCTCGTTCCGTCAGCCAGGCAGATTTCTGGTTGCTTCGCTGGGTTCATGTCCGTTAGGAGCGTTCTGTCGCTGGTCATGTGAGACGTAGCACCGGAGTCCGAGTACCACCGGTTTGCGCCAGAGGTCGTCACAGCCATTAAACACATCTCCACTCCATCCGGCACCTCAGCAGCTAGCTTCGCCTTGCCATCCGCCGAGCTCTTCTGCTGTCCTCTGGCCAGCTTAGGGCAGTCGCGTCGGAAATGCCCCTTCTCGTGACAGTGATGACACACATATTTCTTCTTCCTCTCCGTCGTTTTTGACTTCACACTTTTCATCACTTTTTCAGCACCATGCATACCACCGCCGTTGCACTCAAGTCGGCGTCGCCATTCTTCCCGCAGTTTGCTTTTCACGAAATCCACCGTTACTTCTGCTTCCGGCTTGCTTTCGATCACATTTATCAAGCTGCCATACGACGGCGGAAGACTCGATAAAATCAGCGCCATGAAAACACGATCCTTCAGACCTTCACCAATCACTTCCAAACGATTTTGCAAGTCGGTCATCTCGTTCAGGTGCTGAGGGAGGTCGCCTTCTTCCGAAAGCCGCAGGGAACACAGCTTACGTAAGACATGGAGTGTCGACGATAAAGACGATGCTTCGTGAATCTGCTTCAACGAGTCCCACATGTCCTTAGCAGTCGTTTTTCGGATGATGTGAACCAACTGACCGTCTTCCACCGCCAAGCCAATCATTGCACGAGTTTTCCCGTCTTGCAGGGTCCAGTCGGCGGTCGGCACACCAGGCTTCGGATTGACGATATATGCTAGCAAGTTCTCCTTCACCATCAGAAGCTCCATCTTGAACTTCCAGATCGAATAATTCTGGTCGTTCAGCTTCTCCAACGAAATTTTCGCATCCGCCATTTTGATAAACACACGCGACGCGACAAAATTCGTTCCGAAAAAAAAAAAAAACACTCCACCGATCGATTTTTCGCAAAAAATGTCTAGAAATCCGTACAAATTCCGTGTTACTCTGGGCCCATAACCTATTGGGGATAGCTTGCAGAGGAATAATAACACCGGAATTAAGATTTAATAACAACAAAATAACTTTATTTAGAAACACTTGTTCGTACTTGGAAACGTGGTTATGTAGTAGGCATATAATATAAAAGATGATCGCAGCAGTCAGTGCGAAAAACGCGCCGGTAGTATTTTTCACTTCTGTCAGTTCATTCGTCCAGTCAAGACGCGTGAGTGGATTCATCTTGACAAAAGGGATTCGGCCGAGTCGGTAATTGTTGTCGGCCTCAATAAAAAATAGCAGAAGAAACAAAAGGCGCGTGGCTAGAAGTGATCTGATTGATTGACGCCGATTGACGCATACATTGTTCTTTTTTTCATAGAGAATTTTAACTGACATTGAAAAACAATGAGCACATCAAACTTTTTTCATATATTTTTGCGATTTATTTTCGATGACATATAGTTGGCGTGTGGGTGAATAATACTGACTAATTATGCCGAAAGAACACAATTTCTTTTTTCTGACCTTGCTCTTGGCTTCGAGAATCATTTTAACTTCGCTGACGTTTGACACAATAACGACATGCCCAACCCATGGTATTCGACCGATTTTACCGATGTTAACAATGGAAGGTTCTTCCAGCAACTTATGCAATACGAGGATTACTGCACTCCACCGTAAATCGTTCAAAGCACATTTCGTTCGAATGCGGTAAGGGCATGTAGGGCCTTCACTTGCATTGTCCGTGGCCGTTTAGTGGCCGTCGAGGTCTAATTGATCTCTTGTAGATGTTCAACTTTGTAATTCAGCCAGCTTCGTTCGAACGCAGCCTCATTCGGACCTTACAGTAGGCACGATTGCTTGCCATAAGGGAACGTCCATTAATTACGTCACGCAAAAATTGACTTTTTATAACGCCCCCCTCCCCACATATGAACAGTCAAAGTTGTATGTTTTCTTCATCCAATTCTCGTTATTTATAAATAAATGATTAAATCTAACAATTTTTAGAATGCTCCGATAGTCTTATTTTTTAAGCGTTTCAAGCTTATTGTTTTCGTCATTACCTTATTGCTTGCTCTCAACTTTGTGTTCTTAATGCACTTTAATTGTTATTAAATAAGAGCTTGTGATGCCAGATACCATTTTTGCATTAGTATGATTGTGTGGTACGATCATACAGTATGCCCAGGGAGGCGAGAAATTTTCTTTAACGGAAAATTCGTAAACCTGACCGGGAATCCAACCCTGCCACCTCCAGCATGGTGTTACTTTGTAGCCGCGCCTTTAGCGGTAGAGCCGTGTCCTATTAGAACACCTTCGAAAAGGTTCACAAACGTTCTGATCTTTATAGCGAGAGTGAGAGAGAGAGAGAGAGAGAGAGAGAGAGAAAGAGAACAGATTAAATCTCGGAAGCTCATCCATCAGTGTTAGAGCTGTAAAATTTTGCTGATATGTGTCTTTTTGATAGCATCTCCTTGATCCAATCGACAATACACTTATCAAAGACACGTTTCGTCATTGCTTTTATTATTGAGCTATGCGATGAATTATCAAATGCTCCTTCAACGTCTAAGAACGCACACACTCAGATTATTTTACAGAAACCCGGTAAATTGGTACTCCGATTTTTGCATTGCAGTCTTTGCAGAATGTAGTGAAATTTACTTTCAATTTGAGATATAGAATTTTTTCTGGAATAGTTTTGTAACAACCGCATGCAATGCTGTTACCAATGAATAGCTTCCTGATGAGCAAACTGATACTTACTTAGAATACTTTTAACTAATTATGATGAATTTATGTATTCAATAATTAATTTTTCCATTATTTTGAGTAGAATTGACGAAGAGCTTATGGGCCTATAAGATTTAGGTGAACTTTTATCCTTCTTAGTAGATTCGGGAATAAAATTCGAACTTGTCGCCACGCTGTCCAAAAGAAGCTTAATGTTAAACTTACCCGAACTAGTTTTGTTAGAATGGGCAATAAAAAAGCATTTCCCTTCTGCATTAGTACAGGAAAAACTCCATCCCTACCAGGAGATTTTAAGGGCTCAAATGAGTCAATCGCCCATTTTTTCGGGAAAAATCGCACTGGCCAAGGAACAAGCACCACCCCTGGCTCTATCTAATCGTTAACTGAACATCCGTCATAGTTTCATCAAGGCAAATTTTCGATGCAAGTATTTTGGTCTTCACTTGAACTGATAACAGAACATGGAAAATGTGTTTTCATCATTTTTTTTTAACAAACGCGTAAAATTTCCCCTCGTTTAATAAAACCAAAGCAAGCGTAAGCAACGTATTGGTTTGAAATCTTTCATACAGCATACAACATATTCTGCAATTTTCCATACAACCGACCTGATTCCAGCGATATCGGGCTTACATTTACACGAAAGATCCCATAAATTTATGTCAAATCTAGCATTCCCTCTATGTGCATCAGATAACGCAGAAAATTAATATAAATCTTTCTATCTATGAAGCTCATTTATCTTAAAATTAACCGAGAACATCCCACACAAGTCCAAAAACAGACATGACTGAATCAACGGTACACAGAAAAAAATAATTAATATTAACAAGTGCGTAAAATTTTCTCTCGTTTAATTTCATCCCAAACGAAGCGTAAACAATGAAGTTGTATGCAATCTTCAAAGCACCATACAACAATGTCTGTTATCTATCATACAATAGGCTAGATGCAGGCGTTATCTGACCTCAATTTACATGAAATATCCCATTAATTTCTGCCAAATCTTGCATTCCCTTTATGTGCATAAGAAAACGCATAAAATTAAATGTTTCTTTTTATCTGTGTACACAGTTTGAAAGAAACATTTAATTGTAATCTCATACACATAAAGGTTATGCTAGATTTGGCAGAAATTAATGGGATGTATTTAAATTTATATCAGATAACGCCTGAGTCTAGACTGTTTTATGGAAGAATAAAGTTGAACGTCTACAAGACTTTAATTAGACCTCTACGGCCACGAAACGGCCACAGAAAATGCTAGTGAAGGCCCAACGTGCCCTTAATGTCTATGAACGAAAGATGCTGTGAACGATTTACGGTGCAGTGCAATAATCCTCGGATTGCATAAGTTGCTGGGAGAACCTTCCATTGTTAACATCGGTAAAATCGGTCGAATACCGTGGGTTGGGCATGTCGTTATTGTGTCGAACGACAGCGAAGTTAAAATGATTCTCGAGCCAAGAGCAAGGTCAGGCAGAAAAAAGAAACTCTGTTATTTTGGCATAATTAGTCAACATTATTCACCCACACGCCAATTATATGTCATCGAAAATAAATCGCAGAAAATATGAAAAAAGTTTGATGAGCTGGTGTTTTTCAATGTCAGTTAATTTTTTTTATGAAAACAAGAACAATGTAAAAATATGCGTCAATCGTCAATCAGTTTGCTCCTAGCCACGTTCTTTTTGTTTCTTCTGCTATTTTTGCATACGTTTGTTTTTGTTCTGCGTGGAAAAGGGTTTTTGGATGTACAACTGTGTCAGTGTTTTCATGGAAAAACCTGTCTGCACATATGTTCATCAATTTGTATTTATTTATAGATGCAGAAATTTTTAGCCCTGAAAGGTGATATCTCTATTGTACATCCAAAAACCCCTTTCCACGCAGAACAAAAACAAACGTATGCAAAAATAGCAGAAGAAACAAAAAGCGCGTGGCTAGGAGTGATCTGATTGACGATTGACGACGATTGACGCATACATTGTTCTTTTTTTCAAAGAGAATTTTAACTGACATTGAAAAACAATGAGCACATCAAACTTTTTTCATATTTTCTGTGATTTATTTTTGATGAGATATAATTGGCGTGAGGGTGAATAATGTTGACTAATTATGCCAAAATAACAGAGTTTCTTTATTCTGCTTGATCGATCCATCTTGCACTTGGCTCGAGAATCATTTTAACTTCGCTGTCGTTCGACACAATAACGACATGCCCAACCCACGGTATTCGACCGATTTTACCGATGTTAACAATGGAAGGTTCTCCCAGCAACTTATGCAATCCGAGGATTA
Organism: Aedes japonicus; assembly: GCA_034211315.2. Lineage (NCBI taxonomy): Eukaryota > Metazoa > Arthropoda > Insecta > Diptera > Culicidae > Aedes > Aedes japonicus. The sequence goes on from JASCZW010005840.1 coordinate 146,524, forward strand.
TTGCACTGCACCGTAAATCGTTCCCAGCATCTTTCGTTCATAGACATTAAGGGCACGTTGGGCCTTCACTACACGGTAAGCTTCCTTTACCCATTAATGGGTACGATTTATTATTATTGTAATTCCTCCTGTCGATTTTTTTTACCCATTTAAATGGTAAATTTTTCAGTAGAATGCGAAAAAATTCCACAGGAGGAATAACAATAATAATAAATCGTACCCATTAATGGGTAAAGGAAGCTTACCGTGTGAAATTTTCCGTGGCCGTAGAGGTCTAATTAATGTCTTGTAGACGTTCAACTTTATTCTAACGTGGTCTCATTCGGAGCTAACACTAATAATATGCAACTAGCGATTTGAAATTGGTTCACTGTTGTAGAACCCCTTGGTCCGAAGTACACCTTGAAGCCCGCACCTTGTTATACATATTTGCGCCTATGTTTTGATTTGCAGTGTTATTTTGACACAATATTTGAAAGTGTGTTCATGTGAGTTCATTATAAGGGGTGCATTATTAAGCTTGGGACCGAGCTTGGGACCGATGTGCTAGTACTGGCTGGGCCAAGAAAAAAATCGCATTTGTTCGGGACCTACTGGTCTTAGAGTTAGTCTATGGTTTTAACATAAACTAACTCTAAGACCAGTAGGTCCCATACAAATATGATTTTTTTCTTAACTCAGTCAGTACTAGCACATCGGTCCCAAGCTCGGTCCCAAGCTCAATAATGCGCCCCTAATAATGCACTCACACGAATACACTCTCAAATATTGTAAAAATAACACAGCAAATCAAAAGAAAGGCGCAAATATGTACATCAAGGAGCTGGCATCAAGGTGTACTTCGGACCAAGGGGTTCTACAACAGTGAACCAATTTCAAATTGCTATTTGCATATTGATTGTTGGTTTTACTGATTCCCGTCCAAGAACAGAGACGTAAAAATCGGCGGTCAACAAAGTAGTCAATCATTTGATGACAAACAGTTCCTCCTTAGTGTTTGAACCGATTGTTTCCATGCATTTGTCCCATCTGACGAATGACATTTTCGACGTAATCTTCGTCCTCGCATAAGTCTTCTGCGGCTTCTAAATTGGCCAGACTTTTAACTGGAACCAGTTTCAGCTCAGCTATTTTTCCGGATGTATTTGAGGACTGTAGCAGTTTTGAACAAGATGTGAGGCGATCAATCTTAGCGTTTGCTTGGGCAGCCAGAATCACGCATTTTTCCTGCCATTTTGATATACTGTCGACCTTGTCGTTGATGGTTTTCAGCATGTTTACAATGTCAACATTCCGGAAATTAGTGCTCAAGCTGGTCTTATTGCTTACTGGAGAGACAACTTCATCTATAGACTCGATCGCAGGTTTCGCCCCGCCTGGTCGCCACCAGAAGAAACTGTGCTAAGTTGCTCCGATCCAGAGTCGTCACTCGCAGCCTCCATATCCTTGATTTCGGTCTCGGCTTTACGTTTGGCGATTGCAGTAATGCTGCTGCATCATGTCCAACTTCGGTGTTTTCTGACACATTCCTGGGTTTCAGTGGTTGTTTCTCAGATTCGGAACGATTTGCTCCAGATCCATTACTATGCACGCACCTAGCAGTGGATTTTCCTGGATTACGGTATTGACGCAGCGACCCTAATCTGACTATATTTAGCTGCTCTAGGCATTCCTAGTAGTAATTTAATGATTAGTTATGTTAAATTATGTTAAATGTGAAATAACCCTTGAAAACTCACTGTTTATTTTCTGATGAAAAGATGCACTCATTTTCATCTCGTGCACAAAAATAATAAAACAAGAACCGAACAGCAAAAAAGTGACAGATGCTGCTAGACCTGGACAGCGCAAGAGCTGTGTCTAACAAGTACTCGATACAAGTGAAACTCGATATCGCAAATCACTTTAGTGGGATATGTATAATACAACTGGACAATGTGCTATTAATAGACGCTGCTTTAAGTTATAGATTTCTACTGGCTAAGGCATGCACTTGTGGTCCAGATGATTGGCGCGGCAGGACATCGATAACGTCTCTCATCAACTTCTAGGTTCAAGTCCCGGCAGAGGAAATAGTTTAGTCTTCTAAATGTAATAAAAAGCTTATGTATCTTCCCAGAATACCGGATAAATAAACAAGGTCGAAATGTGAGATTTAAAAGGCATAATATAATTAAATAGAATAAAAACATTTGTTTTTTTAATGTAATTATTTTTTTCAAACCTTAAATGAACATTCCTTAATGCTTTCAATGCATGCAAATTATAACATTATTTCAGCTATTGAAAATGCAATAGAGCCTTGACTATACATTGCTAAATGCTTCCTTCGTGCATTAACTATACCTTGTCTAAAGAATATATATGGTAAAAACTATAGTGGCGCCCTTTTCCACATTAATTCTGCTTTCATGGGGCACATAATGCAGTTTGACTTTATATCCTATATATTACAGTAGCATATAAAGCGATAGTAATGCTACTATATACAGCTCTACGGTTACTTGGGTTATCACCTCCTAGGGATTGGAATGCCAAATATACACGGAATAGCCATAATTTTGTTGGAGTACAATTGTATACTATCTCTTTTTCTATGCTTGTTTACAAGGTGTTAGAATTTGAACCGCTCAAACGAAATTTTTCATTGGCTTATTCCGGATTCTTTACGATTAGATTCAGGAAATGATGTAAAAATAAGCACTGGTGCCTGTTTTTCGGCAAGTACTTCAATCGCAACAAATTCTGAGCAACAAAATCTCAAACCCATCTTACCGAAAATATTCTAAGTCCACGTAAACAAGCTCCCTGAATTGTCAAAACTGCATTGATGTCGCCTTCGTGCAATGATCTATTGCGTTTGGGCCTGGAGGACCCTTCATTTTTGAGAAGCCATACACGCTATTTCTAAACAACCCAAATTTGAGTACGATGGACTCAAATTCGTCGAAAGTATGGCTACCCAAAAGTGAGTAGAGATTGTTCGTAGTGGTGAAGTTACAAACAGTCAACATCGGCTTGGATCCGATCGATGTTTCCTAATTGTTAACGTGTTACTCCTAACCATCTTTACTCACTTTTGGGTAGCCATACTTCGGACAAATTTGAGTCCATCGTACTTAAATTTGGGTTGTTTAAAAATAGCGTGTATATACATACATTTGATTTAAACTTAGTAAATTTTGGGTTGTTTGGAAATAGCGTGTTATGCAAACCAACACACTCCAATAGATCATTGCACGATGGCGTCATCAATGCAGTTTTGACAGTTCAGGGAGCTTATTTACGTGGACTTAGAATATTTTCGGTAAGATCGGTTTGACATTTTGTGTTCTAAATTTATTACGATTGAAATAAAATTGCAGGAAAATAGACACCAATGCTTATTTTTACAATTTCTTGAATTTAATCGTACAGAATCCGGAAAAAGCAAATTGAAATTTTCGATTGAGTGGTTCAAATTCTAACACCTTGTAAACAAGCTCCCTGAACTGTCAAAAAAGTGAGGTTAATACATTCGGTGCAATGATCTATAAGAATGACAAGATTGTGTCAGTTGTTTTCAGTGTTTTGCAAGTTATTGACTTCGAATTATCGGTATGAAAAATTTAGAAAACTTGCTGATTTATTTCAGCAACCTATCGGCATTCTACATATTTAGCATAGCTACTTCGATAGCTGTCGTTTTACTAACCATATATCTAGGAATAGTTACCAGATACTCATCTGGAACCAATGATGTGACCGATACTAAATCACAACACCAACCTCAGGTGAAAATGAAAGAACTCTCAAGGTCACTGTATCCTAATCAAAACATTGCTTCCAGAGCCATCTAACTAATGATTCGGATAGTGAAGAAGCTGGGAGCGAGGACGAAAGGCTTAGAATTGAGTCCGTTCGGCAGCTTAAGTCCGCCAAACTCAAGTCCTTGGAAAAACAGTTGACCGACGAACAACGACAAGCGGAAAAGGAGTAAGATTTGTAATAACATTGTGTGAAAAAAAAAGGAAAAAATAAGCGTTTTTCATTTTATTTTTCAGAATTGAAAAAGCTCAATTAGCCGCAATTTTCGAACTGCTGAAAAAACAAAGCGAAAGATTTGATGAGTCTAATTTGAATGAGGATGATTTGAAAGAGCAATTGAGTTTATATCGGTGAAACAAAGATGTGTGTGTGCGAGGATCTTAAATATTAACTGCAATGATATTAATTTTATTATGTTAGTCTAATTTAGGCTAAGCTGTATTTGAAACGAAGTGATATTTTTTTTTATCTTGGAAACAAGTTGTTTATCAATGTAGATTGAAAACGCTAGTCAAAATTAAATATTCATTAGCATAAAGTTGTTCGTACTCAACCTTATATTTTCATTTCAATTTCACGAATCTATAACCAAAAGCAGAGCCTTTCGTTGATTTTAAAACCTCAAATAAGCACAAGCATTATATCATTCATACCAATAATTCGACCTGCAACAGAAATGCCATATCAAGCTGAACAATGTTTAAAGTCATAAGTAACATTGGGAGAATCTTTCCGTCGTCTTTCTAATTGCTTTCCAACGGTTATTTAAAGACATGTTCAAGGAATTTCAACACTCAGTGCAGAAGTATAAAGAGTAATTAAGTCGATCCGTCAAAAATATCAACAAACCGTTTCATATACAAGCAATTAACAGAAGAGAAAGTCGACGATTTCTAAATGGTACTTTGGACCTAATGCATTGTTTAGTTTGATATAAAATATTTTTCAACAACTCCCATTCGCATTATGAACGTGACGTGTGTAACATCAAACTATTAAAAAATTGGAAAATTCCACTATTAACTCTTCCTACATTATTTAAACACAATTGTTATTTAAACGCAAACACAATTTACCACTCTCAACTGAACGTCTCAAACTATTCAGAATATGTGTAATTCAGCTTCGATCATGAAAATTTCAGTAAAAAAAACTCTAGTTGAAGAACTAAATTGGTTGTCCTGTAAAAGACAGTTGGCATCCATGGTCAGAAGTTGATATAATATTTTCTCAAATATTATCAATTAATATATAATACTAGCTGGCCCGGCAGACGTTGTCCTGCTTATGATTAAATGAAGACTTTTATTTTGAATCAGGTTTCGATGCCATTGATTTAGAGTTTATTTTTTATGGCATGTGAATTTTGTACTGTACAATATGTGTTGCTACTTATTGCAACGCCTTATGATAAACAACGTTTTTAGTTTTGCCGTTTTCTGCGTATACAGGCACAAATAAGAAGATTTCAGACACACCTTGGTTTCATCAGCAGCTGTTGATCTTCGAATGATGGCAAAAATCACCGGTGAGCAATATCAATGAACCGCTGAAAAGGTTGTCTTTCCACGCAGATCTTGAATTGTTCGATTCAATGCTTCCAGTGATTTTGTAAGTGCCATCATGCATTCATCCCAAACGATTATTTTGCATTGCTTCAGAACTTTGACCATCGCACATGTCTGGGAAATCCACATGTCGGGTTTTCAGTGATCTGCATAATCAGTGGTAGCTTCAAAGCAGAGTGTGCCAATCGTCCGGCATCCAACAACGTAGCAGCGATTCCTGAAGGTGCCATAGTTAATGGCTGGTCCATAATTGATACGTTGCGGATGCGTTCGCGTGAATTTGACAGATTTTCCGTATGTTTTCTGTAGAATTTACGTCAACGGAACGCAAACGTATCTTTTGTGGGTGACCCTTAAGTTAATTTTTTTCATTTATGCCCACATTTTTGCTCAATTCTACACGGTTGTGTTGTTTCTCGCGCTGCAATTCTTGATTGAATGCTGTGTGCATTGGACGTATCATTGGACGGATTGTATCAATAATTTATTTGCAATCATTAGACACATATCCTCGATCAACACCATTACTTCATTATGCATTTCAACGGTGATTTGCATTTCTGGATTTGAAGTTAAGTGACGCATCCTATGTAAAATATCATCCGCCATATTGTCCATTAATTTATCCCATAAGTCTTTGGATACGAAGGAAAACATGTTGAGAACATATATGAATTGCAAATGTTGTTATTTGATTTTGATGTAATTAAAATATTGCATAAGCAAGCCTAAATTCTCAATTTGTATCATTTTATAGCAATTGTAACTTTTGGCATGCTTCACGATATGTCGAACACACTTTATAATTGAATGTTTTCAAAGCTTCGAATGATGTCGGTCCACGAACATTAACTAATAGCAAACGTAAATAGATGCATTCATGATTACTGGGATGCACCCCAAAGCATCTGTAGAAAACACATTCGGATGACCTTCAACTCGCTTTCCTTGTTTGCGCCGTTTGTATATCTTCGAAGATTGATTTGCAGTATAATATCTTGGCATTTCAGCATAAAGCAACGTTCTTCCAAATTCATCAGCTTGGCAAATAGTGAAGAAACTTGTCAATGTAGTAGAAAGTGGTTGCTGGGCCCTTTGCACTACGTTATGAGTAGTAAAATATTGTAAAATACACTAAATAATCCCATTCGCCATATCGCTTTATTGCTGTTAATATATCGTCCCAATAGATATTTTAATATTTTGTCGTTTGTGTTTGCATCAGCTACACCAAAAACTTCTAAGTCTCTTCCTTTGTGACATATTTGCATATGTATTCTGTGGATTTAACGGAATTGCAAAATTCAACGTTAATGTAAGCGTTGAACGCTTTCTTGCTGTCTATTATGATATTCCCATACAAAATAGCAATTAGGTTTTTTGTGATTTTTTTCGCTTGCCAAAAAATTTTCATATTTTTTCTTTATATAAACCTGTTGAGAACCAAGACAAGCCTAATAAAAAAGAAATCAAGCAAATCCATCGTGTCGTTCGTGAGTTATGATGTCACGAACGGACAGTATTTCATGTTTATAAATATAGAAGATTTGATTTTCTATTAACCAGTTAGGGCAAAGCACTGTTAAAAAAAAAGTTGTAGAATTAGTCAAGCTACAATTTTAGTACACACCACATTCAGTTATCGGTAAATTTATCCAAATGAGGAGCCATTTTTTTTACGACACTTTCACCTGAGTGCATTCGAGTCGGTAGCATGAGAAGCAATGACTATTCACAACTACAACTACAACGTCGCTACAAATGCAATCTACGTGGAAAGATTCTGATCTTCTAGTTGTCACGGCTGGCGTTCCCTATGAGCCTGTGCACGCTGCTATAATTCTTTTGTCTTTTTGACTTTTACTGTGAGCCGTGTTTTGGTGTTGTCTCACTATTTCTCACAGGATGCTTGAAAAGATGGCTCACAGTAAAAGTCAAACTTTTTATAGCGTGCACAGGCTCATGATCGAGAATCTCATCACTGTAATCAGGGGCCGTATTTTGGATCTCGAAACGAACGACTTTTTGTACGAACGCTTGTGAGAAAAAGTTCTTCGTTTCGAGTTCCAAAATGTGGCCCCAGGACTTGGCTGTAATCAGGACTAAGCTAATCACGTCTGTGTGTGGTAGTGTGGTTTCAGGAAATGTAGTGGTGCGTTTTGAATGAAAACATAACAATCAGCTGTCAAAAAGATCTTTTCTACCGCGAACCACAATGGAAACCTTATGGATATCTGTGGAAAACAAATATGTTTTTACACGAAGATAAAACGATAGTGTGTGTGCGTTAAGCGTCACTAAGCTTAATAGTTTGATAAAAGTACAACCAATGTACTGCTGCTGATCAAATCCAGGTTTTTTAGGCTTTTTAGGCTCGCCGCTGATTGCAATCTAGCTGAAGCGCGCGAGCAATCGCAACGTCCACGCCGTTGCTGCTTGGGATCCATTCCGGTCGACGCCCGAACACTGTTGTAGAACCCCTTGGTCCGAATTACACCTTGCTGTACATATTTGCGCCTTTGTTTTGATTTGCTGTGTTATTTTGACAGAATATTGTTCGTGTGAGTTCATTAGGGGCGCATTATTAAGCTTGGGACCGATGTGCTAGTACTGACTGAGCCAAGAAAAAAAATCGTTTTTGTATGGAACTTACTGGTCTTATAGTTAGTCTATGCTAACTCTAAGACCAGTACACACAAAGAATAATGATTGTTAGAATTAAAAAAACCATTGCTAAAATAGAAAAGTTGCGTTGGTTCTTTTTCGTAGAAAGCGATTTGGTTTCACAACAAAAACGTTCAAATTGTCAAATCAAAATTTTCCTGCTTGGTACATTTAAAAGTTGAAACTTTCAAAACGAATTGTAGAACTGTCAAATCGAAACCGTGGCATCGTTGAAAAGGAAAGCAAATAATTTATATTCCAAAATAAACTATCAACGAGAAAGTGTCGTGTAATAAAAATAAAAATATGCCATTTGCATTGATATAGAAAATAGTTTTTACATCAAGAGGTTTATTTTTCGGATAAAGTGTTGAATTTTCTACCTAAAAGCGTAGCATGGAAGCAAATTATTTTTATTGCAAAATAAAAATTGTTGTTATATTATACATATTATACATACATTATACATATTATACATACAAAAGTTTTTTTTAAGATGAATATTTCACATTTTTACAACATGCCTCACCGCAGGTAGTATGTATGACCAATTATTTCTTCGTCCATCCTCACGCATCCATCCTCTGAATGTGCTCCCATATCTCGAACGAATTCCGCCAATGTTCCAGCATATTCTATCGGATTCTGTTATCACCCTTCGCCTGGAAATAATAGAATGAAAAGAATTACTCACAATTTGAATCGATAACAGCCGACGTACTTTTTTACAAAAAACGAACACGAAAAAACATTCTCCTCGCAATTTTCACCAAAGGCGTACGAAAGCGGACGGGAGCAACAAAGCACGCAGTAGATGCGTACGCAGACAACAACATTTCAAAATTGAAAATGACAATGACGACGATGACTAGCTTTGTGTTGGTTGATTTGACAGTTCTACAATTTTCATAGTAAAATAAACCACTTTTAAATTTTCACACCGAACCGAATCATAACACTCTCAAATCAAACGAAGAACTTTTGTTGTAGATAATTTTACTTTCATTTTAATGAAAAATAAACGCTTTTCAGAAGTAAAGCTCAAAACTTTCAATAAAACAAGATTTATATTTTGTGTGTAGGTTCCGAACAAATACGATTTTTTTCTTGGCTGAGTCAGTACTAGCACATCGCTCCCAAGCTTGGTCCCATGCTTAATGATGCGCCCCTAAGACCACAACTCACACCAATACACCCTGAAATCTCGAGTACTTTTTCAAAAGGACGTAAGTAACAAGATGTAAACAAACGCGTTGTTCATGGCATGTTATTAAAAAATCATGTATATATGCCCACATTTGATGAACTTTGTGATGGATTATTTCTGAATGTTTTTACTAACTTTTTACAAAACGGTGTAACATCACTTTTGCACTTTGTGGGAATAATGTACATACGCCACTTGTGTTGAAAAGTAACTTGCGAATCATTGTTATATCATTTAAATGCCTCTTAAAGACGCGTCAGTAAAAGGCTTTATACCTCAAGGTTAAAAAATTAGATTTTGTTTAGTAAAAATTGATATTTTTAGCAAAGATATTTTTACACCGTTTTGTTGCAGAAAAAACTAATACGTCATTTTGATAATTTCGACATATCTTTGTGAAATATGACAACTTGACGTAACATTTCGACGTATCAACATTGTCATTTGCAGAATGACGTATCATTTTGACGCAAGTAACATGCCATCTACCATACTGACTTATCAAAATGACGTATAATCTTTTTCTATTGCAGACCGTTGTAAGAAACATTTTTCTAAATGAAACTTGAATTTTCACTCCTGATGTAATTTTTAAGCACAGTGATGTAATATCTTTGACCAATGTGTCATTCAGTGGAATTTAATTGGGATAAACATGTCCGGTTTTCAAATAGCAATAAAAATAAACTCAAAAAAGTTCAATGCTGATTTTCTCATTTTCGTCCAAATGTTACTTACGTCCATTCGAAAAAGTACTCGAGAAATATTCTGTCGCAAATCAAAACAAAAACAAAGATACTTGTATCAAAAGGTATAGAAAGGCGCAAGAATGCATGGTAAGGTGCAGACTGCAAGGTGTACTTCGAAACTAGGGGTTCTCCAACAGTGAACCAATTTCAAATCGCTAGTTACACATTGATTGTTATTTATAGTCAGGTAAAAATTGTTGCGCTTAATTTATCCCTCGGAATGGTAGTTTCAACTACGGTTTTTTTTGCGTGTCAAAGCCCTCATGCATAAATTGCAAGAGTATCCCGTTAATATATTCCTGGTGCAGTTGAAAACCGAAATATAGCAGTCGCGCCAATCGATTTTACTCCCGTTCTATGAATTCAAACAGTGGCGCATCTAGTGCGCTGTATAGCGCATCAGATGCGCCATACAGCGCACTAGATGCGCCATTGTTTGGACTTATGGAACGGGAGTAAAATCGATTGGCGCGACTGCTATATTCCGGTTTTCAACTGCACCAGGAATACGGATCTGTAATGTAATGAGATAGTGGCAGAATATAATGCGATAACTTGCTTGCTTTGAGCTTTCCATCCATTGTCTGTGTTAGGAAATGACAATTCTAGGGAGTTTTTCATAAAAGCGAATCTAATATTGAGAAACTCTCTTTGATTACTTGCTCTTTCATTCATATTCCAATCACTCCACGTTTTTCATTCTACTATTTGAAGAGTATGCAAGCCAGCACTGTTGTGGTTCGATCTGTACTAAACAATCACTCGAAAGCTTTATAGATTATTGCACCATGGCGTCATCAATGCAGTTTTGACAGTTCAGCGAGTTTGTTTACGTGGACTTAGAATATTTTCGGTAAGATCGGTTTGAGATTTTGTGCTCAGAATTTGTTGCGATTGAAGTAAACTTGCCGGAAAACCGACACCAGTGCTTATTTTTACATCATTTCCTAAATCTAATTGTTCAGGACCTGGAAAAAGCCAATGAAAAATTTCGTTTGAGCGGTTCAAATTCTAACACCTTGTAAACAAGCTCCCTGAACTGTAAAAAAAGTGAGGTTAATAGATTCGGTGCAACGATCTATAATAGCGCTGTAATAAATGAGAGAGAGCGAGACTGCAGAGAATTCGCCCTATTGAAAAGAGTACCTAGGATTAAACAGATTGAAATTAAATCCGATAAGAAAAGAAATTTCCAATCGGATGTTGCCGAATACTTGAAAATCTACCATCTTGTCAATGCCCAAAACAATTTTCGTAATTTTTCGTGTGAGTTTTATTTGTTGGTGGAGCGATATCTATGCCGCCACCACTGCGATACCGATGATGATTAGACCGATTCGACAAAAAACAAAAAAAAGATGAATAAAAAGAGTTTTTTCCTTTTCCCATTCGCTATACATCCCTAATTGAAGTTAAGGTTAGAGACTTGTATTCGTACGCAACGCGTGTGTGATTTTTTTTTGTTCAGCACTGCATTCGAACGAAATCGGAAATGGCTGAGAAACAAGTGTTATTCTACGCCTCAACAAGCAGAATGATTCCACGTGGCACGTGGCAGAGACGTTCTTGAAGCGGTCTTCGCATAAACACATGATGGACTGGTGACGGTGATGAAAGCCGTCTGAACGCAGATCAGACCATCACTAGTTGACGAATATTTGCGCCAAGTGGAACCTTCCTGTAGTGGATCAAATGAGAAAGTGATGAAGCTGCAGGGTAAAGGGCAGAAGAAAAAACTGTTCTACCGTTGTGGTTAGCCCGGCCACTTTCGTTGTGATTGCCAGTCGCAGCAAGTGAAAAAGAAAAAAGTGGATTACAGAAGTGATCAGAAAAAAAAGTGCACTTAAAGCCAAGCAGGCTGTGGAAACAGAAAGCTCTATTTGTTTCACGGAAAACAATCGTAGTTGTAATGCGGGATACCTTTTTTTCCGGGAATTGGATAAATAGTGAAAATTGAAGTTGTGACGGTCGCATGAGAACTTGATTGCAGCTTTTTGTCAGTGCGGAATTTGACGTAAAAATGACTGAAGATGAAATTCGGTGGGTCAAAGTGCACGGTAGTGAATACGGATGGGAAACTGGGTGCAATAGGTGATAAGTAGGAATCTGTACGACCAGACTACCAAGTTGAATAAAAGTGCGTGTGCCAGGCTGAGCAAGGAGGCTCCGCATTCGGATAGCTTCCAGCATACATGGCATCGGACACTGTGCCATGGCGCCTTGAAGCAGCGGATCTAAGCGATGGCTTCCAGGTAACGGGCTGCGGAATGAGGTAAATTTCTGAGAAAGGTAAACTTTCTCGTATTGCTTTTTATAAAATGTCAAATAACAGCAGGTAGTATTTTGGACCTGGGCACAAAGAAGTGAGCGGTTTCATGAAGTGTGTCATGCCCAGAGGATTTCGTTCTTTGATGACTCTGTCTGTCTGTCTTTTCTATTCTACACACTTAGAAAGTAAAACCGAACTCGGTTGAATTTCAACCGAGTTTTCATCTGCTGAACGCTCGGTTGTCTGTTCGGTTCAAAGTGGAGCAACCGAGTTCTCGTTAAATTTTATTTTTTTAGCAAACTGTCAAATTTACCGAAAAACTCGGTTGATAAAAATAAATCCAATCAGCAATAACCGAGCATCGGTTTACTCAAATGCTACCGAACATTGTCAAACCGACTTTTCTGTTGCATTCACGGAATGCGGTTCTTTATGGCAGAGCGAGGCAGAGCTGGAATTTTGAAATAGTTTCGAATTTTAGTAATAAAACCAGTTTTGTCAGTTACGTATACATTGTTTATTGAGCCTCATCCTCGTAATCCTCATGCATTACTCAACGACGTGCATTTTCCTGTTGTTTTTTTATTTTCACCTGAAAAAACTACACAGTAGGGAGAATTTTGGCAAAACACATTTCACGCGCACACGGGAGATAAAATGGCTGACGATTTTTCAGGTCTTATCAAGTCAGCTAAAATAACCGAGCTTTTTGTAAGACATAGCTGTCGCGGAATTGACTCAAAGAGAAGTGTTTGACGTTTAAGAATATTCAGCAAAGGCTCGGTTCAGTTTACGGAGTTTTCTCGGTTCTCGTGTACCGAACTCTTGAATATCCTTGCTTTACCGTACTGTTCGGTTCATCTTTCATTTTTATCAGTCAAATATATCATATCTGGATCAACAATAGAAAAGGGCCCATCAACATTTGTAAACAAACACTCCTGAGCCCGTTTTCTCGCAAGCCGCTAGCTACACACGCAAACCTACAGAATCATCGTGTAGGGGAAACTTTCTCCTACATGATGATGGTATTGGTTTGCGTGGGTGGCCTACGCTTTGCGAGGAAATAGGCTCAGAAGTGTTTGTTTACAAATGTTGATAGGCCTTTTTCTATTATTGCTCCAGATATAGTAACCGAAACTCGGATTTGGTTCTAAAAAGTCACCCGAAAACAGTATATATAAACGATTTATTCGGTTTCTTGTTGGTAACAGATGTGGTTCGGTATAAAATTGAACCGAGTTCGGTGTTATTTTCTAAGTGTGTATTCTAACGCTTACACAGCAAGTAATGAAAAGCATCCTGGAAAATACTTAACCAGTATTTTTCTTAGCAACATTAATGTTTGTGACGTATTTTTAATATGACAAATTAGACATATTAAAACGGCCAGACCTATTGTGTTGCGTTGGCAAACCGGAACAACCGTCCTTCCGTGTCGTTTGACTCTGTCTCTGGCAGAGAAGCAGAAGCTATTCTGCAAGCATGAATAAGCCTATACGGCTTGAAGCAGGCGGCTAAAGTGTGGAATGAAACCATCAACAGAATATTCAAGGAGTTGGGGTTCAAGCAGTCACATACTGATCCGTGGTGCTTGTATGTCAAGGTTTTGCAGAATACTGAGCAGGTCTATTTGATATATGTGGGTGATATGTTGCTTCTGGAATACGTATTACCACAGAGAACAGACATCCAAGCTGGAGTGCTCTCCGTGTGTAATTTTTTGTAACTGCCATTTTAGAATTATAGCTTGTTTCCGTTAGTTTTGGTTAATCGTATGTTGATGGCGCCACTTGCCCGCTTCGAGATTTGATAGGCTGTCAATTTTAATTTGGTGAAACCTAGACTAGGCGGCTTTGTTTTTCCAACGGTTTTCTTTTAAATATTTACACAGTAAATTGGGGAAAAAATGTTCGAGCCTGGATGTCTGTTCTCTGTGGTATTACCACAGCCATTCAAGCTTGAATCTCGACTTGTGTAAATTTCCGCAACCGTCAATTTGAAAGGAATCGCCAAATGTCAATAAGCATTTAGCAAAAAGCAAATCTGTCAGTTTAGTAGACGCTATGTGGCATATAATTGCACGTCAAAACATCGTGTCAATATCGGGTGGCATGTGGCGAACGACGGAGTGATATTTTGACATGCTAGCAGATGCCGCAACTTCACCACATCAGTGGGCACCTCGACCAAGTGAACTACGTAGCGTTAGTGAAGCAACAGTTGCTTACGCTAGCGCTTGCTAGCGATTTGAAAATTTACACAAAGTTATCGATTAATTTTGCTCTTGCTTAAACGTCTGTCTGTGGTATTACTAAGCACGACGAAGGGTTTAACAATCTAAATCAAGATGTCTACTCAGGCATATTACGAGCCGATATGGACTAAGCGACTGAACAGATCCGAGCCGATTAAGCTGACCGGATATTGCTAGGCGAACTGGGTAGTTCTGACGGCAAATCGAATACGGGATGCGTGTATCAGGTTGGACAAGCTAAAGACTGTATTCGATGAAATTTGGACACACAAAATAGGTCAACAAAATTTTTTCTTGAGCCCGATTCTTTTCAAACTTTTTGGAAATAAAGTACTACTAAATGGTTAAGTTTTAACATCATTGGTTTATTGAGCCTTTTCTCCCAACCCAAATGCCCGCACCTTTACCTTGACCCCTTTCATCAAATTTTGGGCAATGATAGGACCGACCTGCTTACTCACTTTTAACCACACTTTCTTTAGCTCAAGTTCATTTTCTATCAGTTTTGGAGTTTTAACGAGCTTTGCCTTTATGATTGCCCAAAATTTTTCATTTGGGCGAAGTTCCGGAGTGTTTGGAGGGTTGACGTCTTTTGGTACAAAAACTACATTATTATCTTTGTACCAGTCTAAGACGGGCCGGGCATAGTGGCAAGATGACAAATCCGACCAAAACAGTGTCGGGCCATCGTGAGATCTCAAGAAGGGCATAAGTCGTTTTTGGAGGCATTCGTCCTTGTAGATTTGTCCGTTGACGATCCCAGAGGTAATGAATGACTGACTCATTTTGTCACATCCGCAGATCGCTTGCCAGACAAGGAATTTTTTGGCGAATTTCGACAGTTTCTTCTTCCGTACACTTTCCGGAACGGCCAACTTAGAGGTGACGACGTAGTGTTCCTGTCCTGGCATTTGTTTGGTGTCGGCTTTATTGTAGGTCTCATCGTCCATCACAATGCAGAACGGTTTTGTGAGCCACTCCCTGTACAGTTTTCTTGCACGAGTTTTGGCCACCGAGTTCTGTTTATCGCTCCGGTTCGGTGCCTTCTGGACCTTGTACACATGTAATCCAGAACATTGTTTTCTGCACAAAACAAACTGAAACTTTCTATGGTTGAACCGGCTGTCCACTACGATGACAATACCAGCTGTATTAGTTATGTGGAAGTCGAGCGCCAATCAAGATTTTCCATGCACGAAGATACGAGAATGCACTTTACCCAAGATATGGTGCAGAACGGAGTCATCATTCTGAAGTACTGTGCCACGGAGACGATGAGAGCCAATGTTTTGACCAAGCCGATTGGAGGCATGAAGCAGAAACTGTTTGCGGCTGCATTGGGCTTGACTGAAGAGGATGGTCGAGCCAAATGTGGCAACATCTATATAGAGGAAGAGTGTTGGTGAAGGCGATGTTTTTTTGACGCCACCACTGCCATACCGAAGATGAGTCGACCGAGTCGACGAAGAACAGAGAAACAGTGCTATATGAATAGAAACAGTGTTTTTTGCCTTTTTACCCTTCTTACATCAATAGAAGGGTATTAAGATCGCTTGAAAACTCGACTTTTTATCCGAGGCCCACAGGGCCGAGTGTCATATACCATTCGACTCAGCTCGACTAACTGAGCACATGTCTGTGTGTATGTATGTGTGTGTGTGTATGTGTGTGTATGTGTGTGTGCGTTACAAATAATGTCACATCGGTTTCTCAGCCATCTGTGAACCGATTTCAGTTCTGTTGACGACAAATGGAAGCTACAACATTCCCATAGAACGCTATTGATTTTTTTTCATTCGAACATTTCGTTACGAAGATATGAACGAAACAGTACTTGAAGGCCTATTATAATAGTAATCAAACAGTTTAGTCTCCGATTACATACTGAGCTATTTGTGTACCGATTTTAGTTTTGTTGGTGCCAAATTAAAGCTATGACATCTCCAAATAACTGGTCAAAAATTCATTGTGAGATGACAATATACTCGTTGCAGTTCAAAACCGAATAAGACCACTCACCCCAATCGATGCCGCTTGCATTCTATTGTGTCGCATCTGTTGCGTTGTATAGCACATACAGCGGACTAGCCACACTATGCGACTGTATAGAATTAGAGCAGCATCGATTGGCTCGAGTGGTCTGGTTTTGAACTGCAACGAGTAAATTCGAAAATTACACAAAGTCTCCATTTACTATAACTACGCAATTTTCAACGAACATGTACTTATTAAGCATATTGAATCCATATCGATAATCAAAATTGACGCTTAGGATTGTCTAATAATTCATTCTATGGAATGATTATATGAAATTTCTAATATTTATGTAATTTCTCCTTTTATATAACTAACATAAACAGGTCATAAAAGACTTTTAATGGTAATATTTAAAATACATCGCTGAACAATACGTTCAGGATTGCGAATAGCCCATTTTATAAAATGAATGCATGGCATATTTAATATTTTTGTATCTTTTTGGAATATCTGATGAAAATATGTATCCAGCACAGTATTGCCCACATTTGAGTTTGTAATTCTGGTGAAATGTAAGAAGGGTTCAGTCTCACCATCGGTGGATTAATGCGGGTTTTTCAGTAATGATTTACCGCAAACGAATAAAATTGAATTCAAACTAAGCTGTGTGTCTTTCCTTTTATTTTCTTACCTCATTGTATTGGTAATTTAATGTAAGATTGGTATATCTATAAACAGCTTCATGGTTATTGAAGTTGCATAAGGGACCAAAGTCATCAGGATAATGAATGAATAATCTACTTTGTAGATTAAAATATGCCATTTTTCTTTATTATGTAGCTTATTCTAGACACTAGAGCGTCATCTTACCATGATATTGAGCCCCCAACGGAGTTTATGTGTTTGTGTGTGTTTGTGATCGTATCTGATACATTCGCTAGAAGGATATCTGAAACAAGGATGTTTGGTATTAAGGCAGAGGTGGAAAAAGTACATTTAGACTGCAGACTGTCATTTCAATGACATTTACCACCTCTGTTAGATAAACCTTACTAAATAACTATGATCCAAGTTGTCCTCGCACCAGGGTTGAGTTATGTTTTGTTTATTTCATGCAACTGCTACTAGTTGTCTTGCCAAATTGATGATGATGGCCCACCACTATAACTGCCTTATATAAGAAAACAATATTGGGCATTTTTATCGACAGAGATAATTCAAAAAAGTGTTTCTAGATTTAAGGTCCTTGCTAATGTTTTTCTTCATTTTTGTACATGTACGTCCATCAATGTCGTTTCATTTTTTGCCGACCTGAGTATTGGGAATATTTATGAATTTGATCCCATCCCCACACATTTTAAGCGTCCAATGCAGGGTTTTACCGCACCCAGATCGCATTGCTCTTGTGCCATGTCGTATGATAATATAAAAATTTCAAATTTAAAACATGTGTTGCCGACTAACAGCAATAGTAATGCTATATCACATTTTTTCAACAGCTCCCATGCTATTTTGCATCATGTTACTGAAACACCCAGTTGTTATTAATTTCGCCTTGAAAAATGGTCAATTGATCACTGAGTGGAAATCTGCAATCTGCACTAAATGAAATAGAGATTAGCATCCTAACAGTGAGTTCTAAGTCGTATACTTTTGATCTAAAAAGAGACGAAAAAAAGTATTCGCGTTTTATGAATTTACAATACTTTAATTAGAAATTATCTTGAGATCATAAATGTATGGAAGGCAGTAGACATTTTAAGCATCAAACATTATATGTGTCAATTGCCATGATGTACTGAAGCGCTATTATAACTCTGGATTGTTATGTTTTTTAAATATGTGTCTGAGTTAACAAATGGAAAAAAGTAATCGCAGTAGTGAAATCATTTTGGAAGATGTTGGTTATAAATAAACGGCAACACAGCATCTTAACTATAAGTGAATTCGGTTATTCCTGTCAAAAAATGATTTTTTAATATTTAATGCTTAGCATAGGTTTTTTTTTGTGGGGAAGGCTCTTGAATTGTTTAAGGACCACAAAAATGGCTAGAAATTGCAAAGAAACACCGCCAAAAGATCGGAGATTGATACTCTCTTTGCGCAATAAAAGTAAAACGTTTGCAAAATATCACGATTGTTTGGTAAAAATGAATCGACAAAATGAAGCTGTTACACAATATAACGCTAGTCATTTGGTCGAGTAAACAAAGCATGATTTTATTTGTACTCAAGATATAGTGAAACCAAAGCCAAGATGAATTACAAAATGATAATAGGTGCAAGTATTTTTATAACATCTCCTTTTTCATCTTCTTCCAATTATCAAAAAACATCTCGATTTGCGCTAATCTCTTTAATGTCTGGATGGTACACCGAGGTCGTGTGAGTCCTTCAACTATAGGTGAGGATGTTGGTGATGACTGCCGGTTCTGAGTTAATTCTTCTTTGAAACGTGGTAGTTTCTACGCCTTCCGATCATAATATAGTTTCACTTCCTGACGGTTTCTCTACTTCCATTCAAGCTTGATTCTCAGCGTGAGTAAAATTTTAATTGAGTAAATATAAAAGGAATCGTCAAAATTATTTAATAATACTAAGAAACTACCAGCTAGCAAATCTGTCGGTTTTGTTGCCGCTATGTGGTATCTCATTGCACGTCAATACATCGTGTCAATATCGGGTGGCGTTTTGGGAACGTCGGGATGATATTTTGACATACTAGCAGATGCCACAACTTCGTCACATCAGTGTGCACTTATACCACAGACAGACGTTTAAGCAAGTACAAAATTAATCGATGCGTTTTAGCTGTAATTCTGGCAACTCATCTAAAATCCCTTGAAGCCAAGAATATTCAAATCGATTAGCAATGCGCTATAATTGAAAAAGAAGATACGTGTAAAATACCATTTGAGAGGATCAGTCCCATATTGCGAATCAGCAGTGCGTTATTGTTATGCCAAACGTCCGTTATGCCTAGTTCCCCTCATACTAAGTGTGTATTCTGACAATCCATCTTATGCTGAATGTACCAGACCCGAGTGAGTTAGTGTAAATTGTTACTCTCAAATAAATATGTTGTAATCCTTTTCATGAGTCAATTTTTTCAAGATCTAGCTAAAATTCTTCCAGATTCTCAGTTCGCGATGACCTTCCAGTATTCAACACTTATGCTAATGCCACTACAGCTGGCGTCACATCCGATCGCACATACATTCAGTTTACAAACTATTTAGGAGTATTTGCTACTATGATACAAGAAATAATATCATTGGGCTTGCCTTTGGATGCCTTGTCCACAAAGATCGGAGAAAGTGCCTTATCACTGGAACGATGATATTGCAACTTTGCCAAGCTCTCTCGCTGTTTATCTTTGAAAATCCTTAACAAATATGACGGAAAACAATAATTATCATACAGTTAGTTGATTAAAGCTCTTCTAGGATTTGTTCGTCTTTTCATTTCAGTACAGAGCATTCAACGCTACTTGAAAGCTTGTCTTTCAATGAATTGCTGGTTAGCGTAGTTTAGCGTATCGTGGATGCTTCGAGAATGGTCTGCGTTGCATTGAAGACTACAGTTGTTGCTATTGTCACTAAATTGCTGGCATCAAATGAGCTACTTGATTCTGTGTCTACGCTTGTTGGCAACTGGTTTAACACTGTAGTTGATTGCGGTACCGTGGACGTCACGGCTGATGATATGCTACTAGTTGTATCTGGATTGAGAGTTGTTGTGCTTGTCTGAAGAATTGCTGATGACAACGTTGTGAGAATCGCGGTCGCTAGAGTAGTAGTGCTTGTAGTACTACTGATACTTAGGTTGTTGAACGATGGTTGATTGGGCTTAGGAGGAACAAACGGGTATTGTGGGCAAGGGTTAGGAAGTTGAGGGCCCAACATAGACTCGAATACGTATCCAACCAACGAACCTGCTGTAAGTCCCAAATTGTACGAAAGGGTCATCATGTTACCGGTTACTTCACGTAGTGTGGCAGAAACTTTATCTGGGGCGAGCATCATAGGCAAGCTTCCAGCTAATCCGTTAGTGACACCAAGCGCAGCAGTAAACACAAATGCTGAAGCTTCTCCAGCGATGACAGGTTGATCGCGCGGTGAGCAACACAATAGTATTAGTGGTACCAGCAAAGCTCTTAAGCCAGACATTAATATAAGCTGTCTACGAGACCAGCTGTAAGGTACTGCAGCAAGTAGTTTTCCTACTACGTCGGATGTGTTAAATGTAAACATAAGTAGCACCGGCATCCACGTTCCGAGATTGCAAGAAATTATTTCCGACTCTATTCCCGGATATAAGGAGAGGGTAACACAATAGGCAAGAGCGATGCAAGCCATATAAGGGTAAATGGCGTGAGCTACCTTCCATCGTGACTCGAGACCATCTGTGGAATAGAATATGTGTCTTTTCAGGTTCCTGTTTACTTAAAAAAATATTTGTACTCACTTCGAAAACTGCCAAAACGACTGGCACTGCAAATATCGGGAGTCATCACGTGTTCCACTTTGAAAGCGACGTTTGGAACATCCTGTGATGCTGTGGCAGATAACGGTGACGTAACCGGGCGGTTGGTTGAATTGTTATTTGTTGTTAGACTAGTTGTAGTAGACGTTAGGTTGTTAATATTTGTCTCTAATACATTTTCACCACCACTTGGATTGGAGAGTTCATACACTGGATTGCTGTGAACATGTTTAGATTATAATTAATTGTTCGAATAGGAAATAAGTTGATCAACAACTACCTAAAACTGAGCGTTGTAGTTCCTGGTGTTATATGAACCGGTGGACTGGACTCAAGAGATAACACGCCGTACCGTGCATTCGATAGCTCGTTTTCAATAGTGTCACTCTGAAATATAAAAATAGTTCATGTTAATTCGATAAACTTGTGATCAAAATAAGCATTATTTAACCAGTGTATGATCGTCGTCAGGTCGGAGTACAATTTTGGCACAAGCCTTCATGTGATACCGTACAAATGGGGAATGGGTGGTTATGGAATGAAGTACATAGCTGAATGCTATGTAAACTGTTGACGTAAGGAAAAATATTGCTGTTGATGCTCGATCACTTTTAATAAGTAATTTTGTAACAACACGATTGGAAGATACTAAAAATCCAGCAATGCCTGCAAAGAAAGTTGTGCATCAAAGTCGGGTAGTTTATTACAACATCACCGACATACTCTCGCCCGCCATCACAGCCTGTGTGTACTGCTTCGGTAACATACTTGCGAA
This sequence comes from Aedes japonicus, assembly GCA_034211315.2. NCBI lineage: Eukaryota > Metazoa > Arthropoda > Insecta > Diptera > Culicidae > Aedes > Aedes japonicus. Next base: position 168,282 of record JASCZW010005840.1, read on the forward strand.
TCCATAAAAACTTGATTGCTGTATTGTACATCCCATCGCAACCAAGGAAACAGCAGCCAAGTTGACGGAGTACGCAGTTTTAGCGCTGAACATGTGCCAAGCCACTTCGCAAAGTGCAACAAAAACTAGTGTCGTGAAGGACACCGCGTATCCTAGAAGAAGTAATTAATTTTTAACCAATAACATTTGATTCCCTATAGTGCCTACTCACCGAATGCAACCCGTACGCGAAAAGGTGCTAGCGATAAAAACACATTATTCAATAGTACAGCACCCAAAGCTACGATAATGTACGTCATCGACATATCCAACGCTACAGATTGGCCTGGAAATCGTGACTGCCAATAGTCCGATGCTATAATGAAACTGTAGAATGAAAAAAAGGAATATTAAAAGCCTCACACTCTGAACGACGTTTTAAAAGTTATTCAATGATTCTGATATAATAAGTAGTAAGCTACCCGTAGTAGTAAGTAGCCGAATGTGTATTGACTCATTATTTGTTGTCCTTGATTGTTCATGAATAACAACACAATGTCCGCTTGTACGATTTTTAAATTAAATAACGAAACATTGTTTGAACAATAACATACGTGCTAAGGTTCACAGCAAGTTAAACTATTTTTAGAGATATCAAGAAGTACGCCATTTTCAAAAATGTCCTAAAAATGTGTAATTCAAATTTGGAATATGATTACCAACTTCTTACTATCTCAATAAGTATCTAATCTTGTCGCAAAACTTTGAACGCCAGGAATTTTTGATGAAACTTTGCTATATTTAAAAAAAAAAACAATTCAAAAACACTTTCTAACGAAAATAAAAGACCTTTTGTCTTAAGCATAAACTTTAATGATAATTCCTTTCTATAATCTAGAATACAACTTCCCAATAAACACACAAAAACCGTTCAGACAACCAATACAAATAGACCGCAAATCGCATTTTTCCGAGTATCAAGGTTCATCCCAGAAGCTGAATTCTAACATATGATGAATAATTAACTTTTATCAGTTGACTAATTATACAATTTGGACTGACTAAGAGTTGAACCAGTTCAGAGCAGTAAAGGGTGCACGGAATCAAATTGCGACACACACAAATATTCGGCAAAATTCACCCGTTCCACCAATCATCTTCAAACTTTCAGGGAGTAAAATAAAACATGTTATGAATATTTTCCCATGTTTGTTTAATTCAATTTCAATGCCATATCCAAATGCACGAACCTTCTTCTTTACAGTACTCATAAGGTCCTGTTAAACATTTGGACCACCTTTTTTTCAGGGCCAATCCAATTTTTTTTCATATCATCCTCCGATTTCACTTCCTTAGGATGTTTCCGAAGTGCCTGCTTCATGATGGTCCAGTACTTTTCAATTGGCCGCAGTTCCGGTGCGTTCGGGAGGTTGAGATGCTTCGGCACGAAATTGACCTCTTTAGCCTTGTACCACTCCAAAACCTCTTTCGAGCAATGGCACGAGGCTAAATCGGGCCAGAAAATCGTAGGACCATCATGTAACCTCAGAAGAGGAAGTAGACGCGTTTGGAGGCATTCCTTCAAGTACATCTGCCCATTGACCGTTCCAGTTGTCACGAATGGGGTGCTCCGCTCTCCATACGAGCAAATTGCTTGCCAAATCATATATATATATGTTTGCATACTTTGTCAACATCTGGGTGTAGAGCTTCCGTGCACGTGTTTTATTTACCGCGTTCTGCCGTTCATCGCGAGTAGGTGCGTTTTGGACTTTGTGCGTGTGCAGTCCTTCACGTTTTTCGCATCTTGCACGAAAGTTTTGGTTAGATTCATTTACTTCGCCACATCTCGAACTGAACTGTTGGGATTCCTCTTGAAAGCTTGAACTACCCGTTTGTGATCCTTATCACTATACGGAGATCCATTTTTACCACTCTTTTCTTTCCGATCGATGGTCGAACGTTCGTGGTACCGATTTAAAACACGAGTCACCATAGAATGTACCATTCCCAACTTCCTACTAGATGGCACGATGAGAAAGATCTGGATTTTCGAGGTACGAACGCAAAATTTCTTTGCGCCGCTGCTTTCCGACTCCATCTTCGCAACGATTGCACATCTGCTGGTGAAACATACACTGCGTAACATTGAACTAATTCCATCCATAATTTCAATAGAAAATACCCATCAGGTAAAAAGTAACAGCCATTTGAATGCGGTGCAATTTGATTCCGTACAACCTTTAAACGTCTCTAATAAAGTAAGAAACATAATTTTAAAAAACACCGCATTGCTTTAACTCTAACAACGACGGCGTTAGGTAGTATAGTCGCCATTATATTGTGTGCACTGTTCGACAATGTTTTTAGAGCTCTCATATTTTTATTATATTTAAAATTTTTGATTTCAACTTCTGATATGAGCTATAGGCAACCGAATATCCCAAGTAATAACAAGCATTATATCATAAAAAAATTTCAACCGAAAATCCGCAACTGTTATGCCATATCACAACAACTCCCATGCGATGTAGCTCAAACATTAACATTAAGAAATTGACGATGCAACTGTATTTCTTAAAATAACTAAATGATGCATTTGTGCATAACCTTAAAAAGTGCTTAATTGCTAGCTAGCTAAACAGCACCATCACTGCAGAATATAAAACAATAAAAAAAAGCTTCTATCATCTGGATGATATTTTCTGCATTGGCTTTGGATTGACCTCGAAGATCCGGATCTCTGACATCAACAAGCTAAAAATGGTGCAATCTACACTAACTCATGTTTTAAATCGGCACAATGAACGTTTGATCATCGGTCGAATGAAGAAGTGTGGCCAAAATGGTCCTGGTATAGTGTAAAGGATTACCCCCTTTGGGAGAAACTTTCAAGAGGAATCCAAAAAGTACAGTTCGACATGTGGAGAAAAAACTGAAGTTAAGTAAACAATCGAGCAAGATGCGAAAAAATCGTAAAGGACTACATACGTACAAAGTTCAAAATGCACCGAATCGCGATAACTAGCAAAATACGGTGAGGAAATCACGTGCACGGAAATTCTACACCCAGCTGTTGACCAAACACCCCTGTCTCGTTATGGATGACGAGATGTATGTAAGAGCAGACTTCCGGAAACTTCCGGCCTCCTGTTCTTTATTGTTCATCATAAGTTCGATGTTCTTGAGGACGTTAGAAAGCAGATGGTCAATGTTTGCCAAAAATACAAGGTACAGCCCAATTGGGTAGTTCAAAATGATGACGTATTACATAACTTTTATAACAAAACCATATTTTTCATATCATCAATTTATTTGTTTCGCTGTTAGTGATTAGTACACACTTAATTATTTTTACCGGACTCAATAAAAAAATACCGATTTCTCAACAGCTGAGCTCTCGGTAGCAATTAAAAACATGAATTGCTTTGCAAAAATATCCAGAAAAAGCAAACGGCAGAAGAAGCAAACGATGGCGTCAGCCATTTTGAAGCAATTTTAAAAATGTAAATAAAATTAAATCTTAATTTAATCTTGTGTATAACTTTCAACATAATGAAGTCAGAAGCGTTTACTTAATTCAAGCTAAGGTTCAATGCACTTAATTCAATGTAATTCAATGAATGTACTTAATTCAAGGCTAAGGTTCAATGCAAGAGGTCCTAAGTAACATTGGAAGACTCTCTTTGTCGACATTTTCTTTGCATTCCTACGGCTATGTAAAAATATGTTCAGGTATTATTTACACAGAGTACGGTAGTATAAAGTGTGATTAAGGATCCAATACGTCGAAAACATTAGCAAATCGTTTAATAGACAAACTCTTAACCAAAGAGAAAGTCGACGAAGAGAATCTCTCAATGTTACTTAGGACCTAATGCATTGTTCAGCTTGAATTATTGAAGTTTCTTATAACGGCGTCATGAAGAACGTTGAATAAGCCAGCCGGAAACGGAGAGTTTGGTAAATATACTGACGAAAGCTCGGTAAAACATATTATTTTCTGAATGATCGCATCAAAGAATTACTTTTTTTTTTTTTTTCCTCTATTCGGGACATAAACCACTGAGACCAGTAATTTGATCTATTGTAGTATATCCCGTGTCCTTTGTTTAGTGCATGTCGATTTACCTCATCACTATTGAGAAATGATGAGGTATTCGGTGTTGTTACAGTTGTCATTGTTTGTTTTGTTGGCAATGAATCAAATTTTATTGAAAGTTTCCGCTATTTAAACCCTTTGATGAGTGAGAGCACTCTTCAAAGGCGCGCCCCTTTATCAGTCAAAACCGGATTCATTGCAAACAAAACAAACAATAACTCCGATAGTGACCATGCATCAGAACCCTAGTCATAACCAATTCAAACTATAGAACATCAAATAGACAATGAGAATTCACATAAATGAAGACTAACTATGTTTTACTTATTCTAAGCTCATCCTCGCACAATTGCAAAACGAGTATTGTCACTTTTCATAAGACATAAAATGTAATAAGGACTAAAATATGTTCCTTTGACTACAAATAACAAATATGTTCCCTAGTTTGAATTAATTCGGACTAGGGTTCGGTGGTAGATCTGATACCCCGTAACGCACCACGAAAAGGTGATCTACCAGCGTTACGGGTTAAAGAATTACTTAGTTTAGGAAAAGTAACGAGTTTTTTTTTCTGAAACCGAGGTCATTCGGTTAAATGTATTACCGACATCTGTATTTCGGTAATCGGTAGTAAATGCGTTACTAAGAAAATAGTAACAGCAATCAGCATATGTTGTACAAAAAACCGTTCTCTCAGTATAACTTCATTTTTGAAGAATAAAATCAGCAAACATTATTATAGAGCTGAAATTATGGATTTAAGTGTGTAGTCTATTTTCCGTTCATTTAAAATAAAATCCTTTTTAACTTCCCGCGATACTATTGTTGTTTTAACATCAGAAGCATCGTGAAAATTAACTCTTTTAAAAGTGTGGTGGCCCTGAAAAGCGCCTTTTTTGGTTTTTGTGGTCCTGAATTAAGACCGGTGTTGATGTTGAGTGTCCAGATCAGAATGATAAGTTCACCGGTGCCTGTAAAATAACATATACAACACCTCACTGTTTGAAATTGGCATAATGTTCGTTAAATTGGTATGTTCAATAAGCTATTGATAAACATTGTATCTGATATCCTGCCGCGAGTCTAAAACCCTTCTCCAGCATCCCAGCAGATAATGACGATTTACCTTTGACCGCTTTAATTTTAGTCCGATAACACTTAGCTCTCTTCGCGGCCGTCTTCGGCTGCTTCGAAGGAACGTTCGCCTGTTGATCCATCTTGCACTTGTAGTCCGTGAAAGTGAATAAGCATAAAAGTAGCAGAAAAGTTCCTTCTACTTCATCATTTCCTTTTAGGACTTTCCAGCTTATTACTTGTCATAACTAGAATGCTTCATAGTTTTCTTACAAGACTGCCACAACTCAGAACAAAATTAGTCGAAAATCTACTTTGATGGAGTTTTGATGTAGATTTATGTCTGGATTGCGATATTTCGTGCATTCTCCGTTCTAAGAATGTACGGTAATGGGTAATAGAGTGATAAAATTACGAATTGGACAGGATTTACGAGTTGGGTAGGATTTCCCGAACGGCGAAGGATTTCATCCTCAGGGAAGCCCTCGAACTCACTTAGATGTTTTTACAGAAATCTGTAAAGTTTTACCGAATTCTCAACAGCTGAACGTTCGGTAATCCGATTTTACGGATTTCGGTGAAGCTTTACAAAATAATTTACCGGATCATAAATCGCGTCAAAGCGCAAATGCTTATGCTACAGCGGCAGTTTACGCAAAACTTCATGCGGCTCAATGAGACTTTCTATGCGGGGGAAAACATGTCAACATTCCAGTTGGGTGATAGGAGGCGGAAAAAAACAAAAATAACAGAACTTCAGAACGAACGAGGAGAACAACTTCAGGACTCCCTAGAGATAGAGCAGCACATGTTTCGTTACTTCAGGGATCTGTATTCAGCGGAAGAGGTGAGACAGGTGGAGGGAGAACGTTTCGAAAACGAGAGAGTCGTGCCCGAGAACGATGAAGCCAACGCTGCCTATGGCAGAAATCAGTGTAGACGAGCTACAAAATGCCATCCGAACATCGCAGACAAGAAAATCGCCGGGTGGCGACGGGCTGCCGGTTGAATTCTATCTACGAACATTTGACGTCATATATAGGGAACTATATTTTGTTATCAACGAAGCTATGACGAATGAGCTTTCTTCGGAATTCACCGATGGCACAATTGTGCTCGTCAAAAAGAGAGGTGGAGATGGGACAGCGAGAGCATATATATTCATATATATCAACCTGCTCAACGTTGATTTCAAAATACTCAGCCGTGTGATGAAGGCTCGTCTGGAACGTCTAATGAGGAACCATCGAATTCTGAGCGACGCACAAAAATGTGGCAACAGCGACCGCTCTATTTTCCAAGCCACACTCTCTCTCTCTTAGATCGTGTCGCCCAGCTAATCGCGAGAAAGCAGAGAGGAAAGATGATATCGTACGATCTCGACCACGCGTTCGATTGGGTCTCTCATGAGTACCTACATCGATCCCTTCGTTTGCTGGGTATCAACCACGATTTCGTCAGCTGGGTTTCCCGTGTGGCTGATACCTCCTCATCACGCCTGCTTGTGAATGGGTACCTTTCTCAGCCGTTTCGCATTGAACGATCCGTACGTCAGGGCGATCCTTTATCGATGGTACTCTTTGTACTGTATCTCCATCCTCTGCTCATACGAATTGAGCGTGTGTGTGGTGATGAGCTCTGCGTTGCTTACGCTGATGATATCACAGTGATTGCTACCTCAACACGAACGATCGATCGGATCTATCAGCTGTTTGATAGTTTCGAAATTGTAGCCGGGGCGAAATTGAACCGGCTGAAAACAGTGGCTATTGATGTCGGTTTCATTAATGGGGACCCACTAACGATACCAGGATTGCAGACCGAGGAGAGTGTTAAGGTGCTGGGCGTTGTTTTCACCAACTCAGTGAGAATGATGGTAAAACTAAACTGGGATGCCTTAGTTTCCAAAATCTCGCAACTTATTTGGTTGCATAGCATGCGCTTCCTTACCCTGCAGCAGAAAGTGATCTTGTTGAACACGTTCATAACAGCGAAGGTGTGGTACCTCTCGTCCGTAATTCCACCGATGTGTGTACATTCAGCCAAACTTACATCAGCGATAGGGACATTCCTGTTTCGTGGACTGCCCGCACGAATCCCTATGCAGCAGCTGACGCGTGGCAGAGAGCAAGGCGGACTAAAGCTCCATCTACCAGCGTTAAAGTGTAAAGCGCTACTCATCAACCGCCACATGCAGGAAATCGATTCCCTTCCCTATTATCGTTCCCTTCTCTCCCCGAATATTCCTCCCCCTACCGATCTTCCTTGTCTCAAACTCCTCTCTCAGCAAATTCCCTTACTCCCACACCACATCCAACAAAACCCCTCCAGCGATCAAATTCATCGCTTCTACCTCGAACAAACTAGCCAACCGAGAGTAGAATTGCGCCATCCTGCAGTGAACTGGAGACGTGTATGGCTCACCATTGGTAGCAGAGATCTGTCGTCAGCCCAACGAAGCAGCTGGTACTTGCTCGTTAACGAGAAAGTTGAACACAGACAACTTTGGCACACCATTGGACGAGCGGACAACGATCAGTGTTTATCAGTGTTTGTATTGCAATACAACAACGGAATCCCTGAAGCACAAACTAAGTGAGTGTCCTCGAGTGATGGCGGCTTGGTCGCACTTGCAGAATGTGATAGCGACAATCTTGAATGAACGTAGGAATCTCTCGTTCGCGGAACTGATTCATCCAAGTTTAGACACCGTAGGAAGACGACAAAAAACAGAAATCCTCAAACATTTTATAAATTATGTCACCTTTGTCATTGATTGTGATAATGTTGTAGACGTAGGCGAATTGGATTTCCACTTACAAATTGAATTGTGATTAATTTGTACAGTATTTAGTTTTTTAAGCAACTCAACAAAATAAATGAAATTTTACATTAAAAAAAAAAAATATTGCATTGATAATGCATCACTACTTTTTCAAGCTTATATAACGCTTTATTACTTGACCACTGTTGACGATGTTGATTTTAGGATGAATAAGTGCAATAATATAATGCTTGTGGTTACTTGGGTAGTCATGAAGACGCGGCTACCACGCGTCGTCGACATGTCCATCGGTCAACACAAGTTCATGTGGACGAGGTCTCCTACAGCGCTAGATTACGATTCTGACTATGTGAATGGTATAGGAGCCATCATGCCCTCACAGCACACTCCACAAACAGTTCTAATTCCACACTCCTGGAGTTTCAATCTGCTGCCAAGCTTGTCCCAGCAACCTTCTTCACTACTTGCTCGTCCCGGTGACCTAGCCGACGGTGCCACGTATGGATGCCATAGTCATTGTGGTTCCCGTAGTCAACAACGCATTTTATGAGAACGGCTTCAGGTGATACAAATTTCCCATCCGTTCGCCAGACAACACCACTTCGTCACTTTTACTACATGTGCACCCCGTGCTGTCAAAATTTACGATGCATCCGTGATCTTACTCGCTGACAACAAATTGCTGGTCAGCGTCGGGACGTGAAATATTTGCTTAATAGTCACAGTCACAGCTTTTCCGTTCCAGGAACTTAAGTTCCGTTCCGTTCGGAACAAATTGGATTCGACATCTGCAGACGCAGTTTTGCTTCCATCTGCCAATCCGATGCTCATCGACGTGAGGTACACGTGGTCCAGAAACGAAGCGTCACTTGTCATGTGTGGCGTGGCTTCGAGTCAAGGAACCATACCAGACTTCTCAAGCCACCAGCAGCAAGTCACACTTTACTTTCGTCATCGCTCCCAACTACCAGATTCACCTTTTGATTGACACTCACTTTCTTCCAGTCATTTCCGCTTTTATGATATTTTGTCTTCCGGTCCTGTTCCAGCCTCCGCCAATCTCTTCGGAAGTGGCCTTTTTTGCCACAATATCATTCTTTGGGTTTCTTTTCTTGTTTCACTTTATCCGAAATCTTCAGTGCTTTTTCGGTTTTACCAACAACATATTGATTGCATATTGATTGTTGGTTTTAGCAACGAAAATCACGATAACTCTACAAGAGACTTTTATTTCAAACTACTCAGTACAAACAACAATCAATGTGCAACTAGCGATTTGAAATTGGTTCACTGTTGTAGAGCCCCTAGTTCCGAAGTACACGTTGCAGTCTGCACCTTGCCATGTATTCTTGCGCTCTTCTTTACCTTTTGGTACAAGTATCTTTGTTTTGGTTTTGACTCGCTATGTTATTTTGACAGAATATTTGAGGGTGTATTGCTGTGAGTTGCGGTCCTAGGGGCGAATCATTAAGCTTGGGACCGAACTTGGGGCCGGTGTGTTAGTACTTCCTGAGCCAAAAAAATATATTCATTTTCTTCAGGACTATGCACCTGCTGGTACAAACATACAAGAAGCCTTGGAAAGTAGGCTTATAGTTATTCAATGGAAGGACACTTCTCTTGTTAGGGTCTGGCAAGTATTGCCAATATCTATTACTGATAAAATAAAAAAAATATTGATTTTTTTCTGACGAGAGACACACTATTTGAGCTCAAATTTAAAAATTTGAAGCCAACAGAGCAACATGGTGGTTGGTGGGGTTGCTTTAAGCACGGTATAACTGGATTTTTACTTGCAGTAGCTTGTATCTAAATCCCTATAAATTAGGACTCATCTGGATATTAGCAGCATATGGATAGTCATGAAGAAAATGAAAATATTTCTTGGCTCAGGAAGAACTAGCACACCGGTCCCAAGCTTGATGATTCGCCCTAATAACGTAACACACCCTCAAGTATTGTGTCAAAATAACATAGCGAAACAAAACAACAAGAAATATATAAGATGGAACACTATCCGTTTTTTGCTCGTAACATGTACAATTTTTTTTTTCGCGAATCCAAAGACATTTTTTGGCTCCAACTTTGCCCAAGGAACTGATTATTTATAGTCATCAAAGAAAAAGTTATGGCCTATTTTTGTAATCCATCGAAAATTGCAATTTCAAAAATTGGCTTGTAAGATGGAAAACTATTCGTTTTTTGCTCGTAACATGTATAATTTTTATATTTTTGAAGACCTTTCCAAAGAGAAACTGAAAAGCTCCAAGTTTGCCCACGGAATCAATTGTTTATAGTCATAAAATTATGGCCTTTTTTCGTGATCCATCGAAAATTGCAATTGTTTGCAATTGTTACGATTTGTTTGGAAATGCCTTTGGATCATAAAAATACACAAAAAATGCTAGCCAACACAAATGCTAACCTTCTGATATCGATGGGAAATTTCCACTAAAGGCCAGTATCGACCTAAAAAGTAAAGAGGTTACGGCATTTTGTTCAATATTACCAAGCGGAATTTTGACAATTGATCTGCATGGAATGAAATATCACGTTCACTTAAGGTCGGTATCGTGCTCGAAAGAAATTTATTTTTCTATCCAAAACCCATGTTAAATTCCGTTTACTGAAACGGAAAATAAAAAATCAAAAAGAAATTTCTGCAGCAGTACCCACCTGAAAAGAACCTGAAAAGATACTGCTGCAGAAATTTCTTTTCGATTCTTTACATGGGTTTGGTATAGAAAAAGAAATTTCTTTCGAACACGATACCGACCTTAATCAAGCACAAGAAATAATTGCTATTTTAATTATGCCAACACTTTCGAACATTGAAACCTGAGAGAGCCAAATCGAATGAGTGTATTCACTTTAAAAGCAAATGAAAATTGAAGAATAGTAAAAAAAAATTAGGTTAACACTTGTCAGCGCGATAGTGTTGTCGCTGTGAATGTCAAAAGTGGCGCTGTTCCATCTTACAACCCTTGCTCTACTAGTACCGAAAGGTATAGAAAATCGCAAGAATTATTGCAAGGTGCAGACTGCAAGGTGTACTTTGTACCTGGGGGTTCTACAACTGTGGACTAATTTCAAATCGCTAGTTGCATATTGATTGTTGATATAAGTTTCAAAAGGACAATGCAAGCATAGCTCTTCAAATAGACGTATCGAACATTTGATAGGAATTGAGAAAATTAGTTATAAGTTGTTTCATTAAATCCTATTTAACTGTACTTCAAGTTTTATTCGATCTGTTCATTCTATCATGGTTGAATAATATACACACTTAGAAAAATTTACAGTATTCGGTAATTTTTTACCGAGCTTTCAACAGCTGAACGTTCGGTAATCCGATTTACCGGATTTCGGTGAATTTTTACAGTATTCCGGTAAAAAAATTACCGGAACTTGTCAAATTTTACCGAAATCCGGTGAATCGGATTACCGAACTGTTCAGCTGTTGAAAGTTCGGTAAAAAATTACCGAATACTGTAAAATTTTCTAAGTGTGTAGAAAGAAGTAAAAATCTTGGTTTTCATATAAACACACTCAGATTATTTTACAGAAATCTGTAAGGTTTTATCGAATTCTCGAGCTGAACGTTCGGTAAACCTATTTTACGGATTTCGGTTAATTTTTTCAGATATCTGTTAAATTTCACCGAAATCCGTAAGATCGGATTACCGAACGTTCAGCTGTTGAGAATTCGGTAAAACTTTACAGATTTCTGTAAAAAAATCTGAGTGTGTAGGGCATATGCATTACGTCTAGTGCATCATTGAAGTTGGATTAAAGCTGAAAAGGGCCCCACTAAGATCGAACTAATGCTATATCTTTTGTAATGCCATACGACATTGTTAAAGTAGCACTATTGCATTGGTAATGCATCACTACATTCTTAAGCTAATAAAATGCTTCATTATTTGACAACTGTTGAATTAATGCGATCCCGCATTATCGATGTTGATTTTGGGTTGAATAAGCGCAATAATATAATGCTTGTGGTTACTTGGGAAATGGATAAAATCAAACGCCTATCGAAGGATATCAGCACATCAAGTTGAACAGGAATATAAAGGAAACATGGAAAACATCCCAGCTTTTTGTACCAAGAAACTGGTGAACTCAAAGCCCCGTCGCTTGCAAGCATTATCCCTAGTAGCACACATGTTGCAATTTGGTTGAGAAAACGTAAATGCGACTTGGTAGGTCATAATCAAGTTGCTGCAACTAATTATGACCGTAGTGTGCTGCTTGGGATATCGACGCAAAAGGAGGCCACTCAAAGGTTTGAATTTGCTGGGCACTTGCTGCGCGTGATAATGTTTTTCTTCTTTCTTAGCGTTTCACGCTTGTTACTTTCGCAATTAACTTATTGTTTGCTGTCAACTTGTTCTGTGTTCTTAATGCATTTCCACAGTTTTTAATTAAGAGCTTTCGATGCCATGTACCATTTTTGCATTAGTATGATTGTGTGGCAAGTACAATCATACCCTATACCCAGGGAGTCGAGAAAGCTTCCTTAACGAAAAATGCCTAGACCAGTCCGCGATTCGAACCCCGCCACCTCCAGCATGGTGTTGCTTTGTAGCTGTGCCTTTACCGACTGAGCTAAGGGAGGAACTTTGATAACGTTATTCGGTTTCAATTAGAGAGAATGTTATATTTGCGATGAATTTTGTAAATTTCAAATGAGACATTTTTTGTTGGCATGGATGAGCAATTGGGAAGAATCCTGAAATTGTAATGCAATATATGCTAATCCGATTCATGAACTACATAACCTTGAAATTACATGTTTTTTAATTTCTTAAACTTACTATTCGAGCTAAAAAAAAAATAATTAAAATGTGGAATTTGTTCGTGTGTACGATCAATTTTGTGAGCAACTGTAATGTACTTCGATAGATTCCTTTCGTCTACCTTGTTTGTAACATAGAATCGGTTCAAAATGCGTTTTTCAATCCGGAAAACAAGGGTTTTTCCTAATAAGATTCCTAATACACACAAATGGCTTTCGAGTAGGAAATTCATTCGACTGCTCTGAAACATGAGCTTAGCACACTCTTTACGAAATTCGTATTACATATTAATGCTTCGGAATGAAAAAAAAATAAAAATTAAGAACTGCTGAAGTTTTTCAAAGAAAACTAAATTGAGCGACTGACAATGTCCAGTAGAAGAGGAATTAAAGTTATTCTTTCAAATAGTTGATCGCGAATGTTGACCCACTTTCAGAAAGTGACACATGTTCTAGAAGGTGAAAGCGTCCCTAATATCCCGCCTCTAGGTCGAATAAACATGCTTTTTCTGTTGAAATTATTTGACAACCGTTATTACATTCTTTCAAACATTCCTTACAGCTTTTCACAAGATTGTGTAGATAGTTTTACGGGTTGCGTGTGGATTGCGCTCGCTTAGGTGCGGAATATTTGAGATGTTTTATCCTTAAAAACTTTTGTATCTCCATCTGGTGATTACTATCGACTTTCACATGGCATATCACAAAAAAATCTTAAGCACAGCCGTCATGGTACAGTTTATAAGCAAAACTATGCAGGATGGGGATGGGACATACTATTTTTTCGAGTAGCAACATTTCTCGCCTTCCTGGGCTCAGCATATAATTTTACTTGCCACATTAATTAAACTAAAGCAACAACAGTGCAGGGATCAAAAGCTCTGAATTAATACATCTTAAGTTAAGGGCCGTTATAAGCTGATAAGCTATTCGCGAAAGGTTGCAATACAAATAAAACAGATAGGAAGAAAACAAAGTGGGGTGTAAAAGGGGTTAAGTAAAATGTTAAATCTCCACCTTCATCCATCACACACCTGTTATACGGCAGCACAAACCCCACGCCGGCCGTCATCAGAGCAAAGAATACTAGCTTCCTCCTGTCCTTTGGTGGACCGCCACCCTCCATCTCCGGACTGTCCGAAGTATCGAAAGCTCTTCTCCCTTCCAAGGGTTCATACGATGTGTTACCAGTGTTTTCCGTTGCTTCCATCATATTATTTTTAAGAATGATATTAATAGCGAATTTATCACTCAGTCACTGAGATTTCACAAATGTTGATTAGCTGTATGCAAATGCGGATCCACCACAGCACAATTTATAGCAAATTCATGTCGATCAGTTTTCTGCTTTGCACAAAATCGATATTCAGGAGTATCTTGCTTAGCCTTGTCTATCGAATGTATACACCTTTGCAGCAACAAACTGATTTTTCTTCTGGCGAAACAAGGCCGTACACCATTGTAACCACATTTTATATCTATCGATGCGCAGCTTGTGTGTCGTAATTTAGCATTCTTATTTTGAAAATATTAAAATCGTAAGCTATCACTTTATTGAAGGTGTTACTCTCCTGATCGTTCCGATATGTCTGCTCAAGATGGAATGCTGATGCAGGAAAATATGACATAAATTGAGTCCCTGTGCGCATGTTGCAATTTCAGCTTTTCCATGCTCTTGTTCGTTGAGAGAAATGTGAAAACACAAACTACATCTTCTCAAATTATTACTGAGAGACCAAAACAGAGAAGAATAAGAATGTTTGTATTTAAAAATATTCAAGAGTTTCGTGAAACCGGCAGCGTGATGCCTCACACGAAGTTGACTTCGGGTTTCAACTCTCTCAGTCGAATATGCATAGCGTCAATAATGTGCAGTGCTGGTATTTTTAATTTAATTTTATTTCTTGAAACCGGCAATACCTTTTGACTGCAGTTTGATTGTTCAAAATACTGTAGTAGATGTTCGGTTGAAAACTGACATTGCGCAAGCAATTTTAATTAGTTATACCAAATCAATATGCAACTAGTGATTTAAAAATGTGTGCACTGTTGTAGAACCCCTTGGTCCGAAGTACACCTTGAAGCCAGCACCTTACTATACATATTTGCGCCTTTGTTTTGATTTGCGGTGTTATTTTGACAGAATATTTGAAAGTGTGTTCGTGTGAGTTCATTATTAGAGCGCATAATTAAGCTTGGGACCGAGCTTAAGACCGATGTACTAGTACTGACTGAGCCAAGAATAAAATCGTATTTGTTCGGGACCTACTGGTCTTAGAGTTAGTCTATGATTATACTACTTACAAGAATAATAATTAACATAGTTCCATATTTCAGCTGAATAATTCTCGTTTTTTTTTTATTAGGGCGAATCTAACATTGAGAGATTCTCTCTGATCTCGCTTTTTTTTTTCGACTATTACAGCGCCGTTATTGAACTTGCGAAGGATCCTTTAGTACAGATCGAAACACAACAGTGCTAGCATATCAGAACCATCAGAACCAGGATCGGCTAGGATGGACACGATCGGCTTGTGATCGGTGTATATGTGACAGTTTCGACCTTCTAACGTGTATTTGAAGTGTCGCAGTGCCAGGTAAATCGTATAGACACTCAAGTAATAGACCGGACATAGGCCGCCATGTTGTATCCAAAACGAACATTTCTCATACGATTTGACAGTTGTTTTGTGCCAGAATCACGTTGTCCGGTCTATTACTTGAGTGTCTATAGTAAATCGCCGTTAGCTCTCGATCGTAGGTACTATACACACTTATAAAATTTTACAGTATTCGGTAATTTTTTACCGAACTTTCAACAGCTGAACGGTTCGGTAATCCTATTTAACGGACTTCGGTAAAATTCGACAAGTTCCGATAGTTTGTTAACCGGAATACTGTAAACTTTCACCGAAACCCGGTAAATTGGATTACCGAACGTTCAGCTGTTGAAAGTTCGGTAAAATATTACCGAATACTGTAAAATTTTCTAAGTGTGTACCATAGTTGTTCTTTATCGAACCTCTTGGAAAAGAAACCTAGGGGCTGAACGTGGTCGTTAGCAACTTGATGCAGTACGGCACCTGCTGCTGTATTCGATGCATCCACGTACAAAGATAACTCGGCATTTCTTGCAGGATGAGCTAATAATGCTGCATCTGCAAGTTGTTGCTTACATTTCTCGAATGCTGACAAGGTTTCATTTGTCCAGCATAGTGCCGAGCGATCGTTTTTCTTATTCCTTGTAGTCATATCGAGTAGCGCATTTATCGTTATCGTCTACGATATCGTTTGGAAGAAATCTTCTGTAACAAATAATTACAGCAAGGAAGCTTTTGAGCTCTTGCACTGTGGTTGGCCATTTATAATTGCGTAGAGTTTCAACTCGCTCGGGTAATGGACGTATTCCTTCGGGTGAAACTGAGTGACCAATGAATGTTAGTTCACTTTTACCAAACGCACATTTGGCTACGTTGATGGCCAGATGATACTGTGACATCGTCCTGTAGATGGGCAACATCTAGCCCGAAACCGGTCGACTAAAAAGGTAAATTTAAATCCCTTTTTACGTTTTGGAAGAACAATAAGTGTTGTATCCTGTCTCGCGTTGCGTCTCTCGTGGATACTGTGCCAGTCGCGCGAATACTTGACAAAGATGATCACGATGTTCCTCTGGGGATGATGAAGCGCTGAAAATATCATCGATGTATGGGTATACGAATTCCAACCCTCGTAGAACTTCGTGGATGAGTCGTTGGAAGGTTTGAGCAGCGTTGCGCAGTCCGAACGTCATGTGAGTGAATTCAAACACACCAAACGGGGTCGTGATCGTTGTCTTCGGTATGTCGTTGGGGTGGAAGGGTACTTGGTGAAACGCCTTCTGCAAATCAATCTTGGAGCTGGACGATGGCCGGCAAATTCCCAGTTTCATCAAGTTTTCGAACTCCGTGCGAGCAGCAACAAATTTGTCTGGAGCAAGCCGTCGCGGGCGAGAAAACGTTGGTTGACCTGTTGTTTCGATCCGGTGTGCTATTCAGCATTTACTCCCGGTGCCAGGAGGGAATATCTGCGTGATTGATGGGTATTCTGATAGCAGCTCGGAATATGGCGATGTTCGACTAAACGTTTTAATGTAGTTCTCGTTGCTTTTTTCTGTCATCGCCATTGTCTCAAACTTCGTGTTATTGTCTATTAAACGATGGCGATTCAGATCAACCAATGGGTCATAGTGGCAGATGAAATCTGCGCCGATGATCCCTGTTGTTACGTCTGCTATGAGGAAAGTCCATAAAAATTCACGTCGAAGGCCGAGGCTGACCTTTAATAATGTTTCTCCGTAAACCTTTATTGAAGATCCGTTGGCGGCGAACAGTCTTACAGTGGTTGGTTTGATGCGGGATGATTTTGAATCTCTCGGGATGACCGATACATCAGCACCAGTATCGGTGAGAAAACTTCGATTGGTAATTTTATCAGTTATTTTGAGGCGAAAAAAAAATCGTTTTTGTTCGGAACTTACTGGTCTTAGAGTTAGTCTATGGTGAAAGTCTGGAGGCCCACAAGTCTAAGAGCACTAGTTCACTTAACGAACTGCCTGCTACGCGTACCATCTCATTGTAGAGCTGGCTGGGTTTCATGTCTCCTAGTGGCATATCGGAAAGCACTCGTTGCAAACGTTTCTGTTGGCTGTCAGCAAAGTGATCCATTAACTTTTTCTTGATGTATGGATATCGGTCGGAAGCCGGGGTGGCATCTATCATAGATCGTAGCTCTGTTAACTTTTCCGGTGCCATAACAATGTTTTACTTTTTCACGTCATGTTGATTGCCCAGTCCAGCGGCAAACCAGAATTCTAGCGATAAGAACCCGCATAATGAAAAACAATTTGCCATATAGTCAAAACTATATTTCGAGTGTAAGATATATTATCACATTATATGTTATTGTTATCAAATAGTTGATTCTCATTTTCACCATACAACCTCTACATTATTGTTAATGTATGCCATATTGTCATTGAAAGGTTTTTTATTGTCTGCACTCGGTCTGTATTATATACCAACTGTTTGGCATAGAGTACAGCAAAAATTTTGTTCGTGAAAATTGCCAAGTTTTTTTTAACTTAACCGCCTGTTCAGCATATTGTTATTTGGCTTTTTACGATCTAACATATTGTTAAAACTATATAGAAGATTGTTAGTTTAAAGTTGTCAACTATGAAGGTAAATGTCGTAACAATATCGGAAACGGTCGTCAACAATAAGTGAAAGGATCCAGGTGGAGGTTTGTGATTATGCGGGAAGAACAACTCGATGTTCGATACAGACATTGCCGGCGGGTTGAGACGTGGCAAGTTGATCGTTTCCACATTTGCAAAAACATGCTCATGTAGACCGCTGGATCCGGACAATAGGGTATTATAGGGGTATGTGGATTATATATAAGTGTCACCTTATGCAGTGTTCGAATTCAGCTCTACGTAATAAGTGAAATTGGCAATGACATACAAAGGTATAAAAGGAAAGAGCTCACCCAGATTTCAAAGACGTCTCGAATCGTAGCCACTGCGATTATAATCTAAAATCGGTCCAATTGCTTCTCAGATCAGTTGCTTAATTCATAACCCTTCTGTCGCATAGCCGTATGAATTTTGGTTTTGCGTCAAATAACGTTTCGATCCCACAACCGTCGGAAGCCTCGCAGTGGAGCACAAGCCGCTGATTTTCTTCTACAACCGAATCAGCAAAAATATATCCAAAAACACAACAAAGAATCCTAGAGGGTTTGAGCTGTTTAGTGGAATACTTGTAACTATAAATTAGAAGAAAAATTAGTAATCTCCATTTAATTCCAACTACCTTTGCTTATCTTCGACAGATACGCGTATTTCGTCTACAATGTGCAGACTTCTTCAGTGTCTCGTACTAATAACTCGACTAATAACAGTCGAGTTATTAGTACGAGACACTGAAGAAGTCTGCACATTGTAGACGAAATACGCGTATCTGTCGAAGATAAGCAAAGGTAGTTGGAATTAAATGGAGATTACTAATTTTTCTTCTAATTTATAGTTACAACAAAGAAGCTAATTTATTCAATCCGGAGAAAAATATACGAACGGCTGCCTTGTCCATTGAGGAAAATCTTCACTTTTCTACACTTGTAGAGTCGTTTGAAGACCACAAATTAATAAAAACTTGAAATAAACTTAAAAATAAAGCGAGGAAAAATGACACGAGAAAGTTTTTCACGTCTTACTTCCAGCTGCGCACACTACGATCCAACTTTTTCTGTATTGCATGATACACACGAAAAGTGCGCCAAAGAGCCTTTTATTCCTAACAGAATAGTTTCCGTCTCTTTTGTATTTATATATTATTGACCATGCTTCCTATTGAATTATATGAATTAATTGTTTGACAAACTATAAAAGCAGACCTAGTCGATGGAGTGCGGGAGTGTATATTATATCATGTTATAATCTGGGGGTGCGACACATCTAAATCCAGATTCAAGATGATCGAAAAATCCCACACTAGCGAATCAATCTTTAAAAAATCTAGTTTCAGCTTGTGAATCTTAATCCATCAACTTGCATCGTGTTGCATCTTATTGCAGCAAATCTTCATCAAAATCTTAAAACTCTTCTTTCTATCTACTAAGCGTGCGCACAACGCGCAAAAGCAAAACAAAAAAATCCTGCATCTGAGATAGAGTCGCGCCTCCTGGTTATAATCAACAATCAATAAGAAACTAGCGACTTTAAATTGGCTCACTGGAACCCCATTGTTTCCATTTGGTTAACTTTGCAACATTTTCCTCATTTCTTCTGTAAAGTCTGGGACCGAATGCTGATCCGTATCGTGATAGGGAAACAAATTTGTTCAGTGTGTAAAACAAGAAAATAGAGAGTGTGACGTGAGTGTTTGTGTATCGCCGACTGACTCATTCTTTGACAAATTGATAACAAGATCGAAAAATAGTCGTACAAAATAGTGAACTATCCATTTAAAATTGGAATTAGTATACATTTATCTCCGAAAAATGTCTCTGAACACAGCCCATGCAAATAACGGGGTGCTGATTCACGCTGGAGAAGGGTGAGTATTTTTGTCTCTACAAAATGGATAATTTTTTTGTTCGCAATACCGTATGAATCCAACATGAAAATTCCTAGTATTTTCTGGCAAAAGGATTACAATGATTTGCACAATGTATTCATCCAATAAATCAGTAGAGACGGAAACCTGCATGGATCAATATAATTTAATAATAATTGTGAAATTCAAATGATGAACAGTGGTATGCATACATTTATGACGATGTTGGCAAAAGAAGCTGGTCTGAGCTGGCTAATGATTATAAAACATTGATGACCTTGATGACAGTAGGAATGGTCAAAACGTCTTCCATACCGAACTTATTTTATTTATTTTTTATTTTGACCAAGCAGTGATAGTGGTCCTTTTTAAATTATTCATGAATATACTGGAAAGTATAGGCAACTATTGATGCGTGGCACGTGACCTTGCCAGCACTCGATTTACTCCATTTTTCAACTTAGCTACTTCGCGCCGCTTGTTCACCCGGTTTCATAAGACTGCGTTAGCAAACCGCATACGAATGAACATTGATTTATATTTTGTGAATCTAGGGTTAGGGATGTAATGTTGGCCTAGCCCCTTCATTTGGCCTATTCAATATTTCATAATTCAGCGGTCTAAAAATATGTCATAATCCAGCGAAAATCGACAAAATCATTTTACATCGATGTAGGTAAATTTATTCCAAAGCAATAGTAACATTAAAAATTTCTTATTCTCTTTTTCGTAATTCTGGGTTTCCTGAACTTTTAAGCAATGCATCCTAGTTGTTCACATGGAAACATTAACGTCCATGCTCGTTTTTAGTTACTTAAATCTGAGTAGAAAACGACTCAGTTTCTGTAAAAGTGGAACTACCCTAATTAGAGTAGCTAATAGGATTACTCATTTTTGATTAAGGGCTTATGCTGAATCATTCTTGATGAAAGTCATTAACTCAACATTTAGAATTGATATAACTCAGTGTCGGTACTAGATATTGGAAATGTAATCACATCAGTTTGTATGCTTACTTGCTATGAGCAATCTGAGTTCGATTCGATGTTCATTTACTAACAATCGAGATTTATCAATTTGAAATTGCAAGGTGAGTTTGCGAGAGCGAGATAAAAGATAGGAAAAAATACACGGAGCAGCGATTCACCTTAACTAGATTCACTTGTCAAAATTAGAGTTAACATTACTAAGCATCTAATTTTAGCTGATTAAACAATCTGAGTAAAAGCTTCTCATTTCCGATAAAAACCGGTGCGCTCCGAAGCAGTGTTTTTATATCTATAAATTAAAAAAAACAAATTGATTTAATTCGTTAAACTATGCAAACAGTTTGTTAACCGCAGATCTAGAACTGTGTTGTTGTTTAAAACTTTTAAACTTTTTGTTTAAAACACAATTAACAAATGAAATTTGTCAGAAGCAGATAATTTCCCATCAACATAAGAGGCCCTAGGAGTGGACAGTAATTTATTGCTAGAACAGAACAAAAAGAAATGAAGAGAAAATATTTTTAGTTCCGTATAGAGAAATCCACGTAAAGCTAAAGTGAGGTTAAAATCGTGATACCTAAAACTGAAATTGATAATAACTTTCTAGCTATGTTTCAAACTGTAGGGAATTGGTCAGTATCGTCATTTTCGTTGATTTTCTTATCTTTTTTTATCATCAATTACTTTGCTTAGACAGTTCGAAAAACCATTTTGAAAGAGCGTCATCTACGACGTTTAACCTCACTTTTGCGTTGCCTGGATTCTTCCATAGCGTAACGGCAGGCTATTAAAATTGAAAGACACAAGTTGAAAACGAGCGGAGGGCATCCCTAATAAATTTGTTATGGTTATTTTGCTTAACGACGTGTTCATCCGAACCATCTGTGGAAAAGTTGTCGCATTTGGCTTATCGTTCGTTAATGGTAATTGATTATTAGGGATTTGTACGGTAGTATGCGATCAACCTATAGTCACTAGATTTATAGTCTGGCGGATACAACAACGGGAGCCAATTGGAACTGTCAGTAGGCGGAGCCAATCGAGCATATCTCGAGTAATTAATGTTAAGGGCCTAAAAGCCATTTGTAAACAATGACTTTAAATATCGATTTGTCTTGAATCTTAAATCACTCTCGTGAAATGAACGCAGCATTTGGTAGAAGAATGATAGTTCTACCATGTGGAGTAGCAGGATATAGTGGGATTCTCGTAATTTGTGAGAAATCAACGTTGTTTACAAATGGCTTTTAGGCGCTTAACATGAATTACTCGAGATATGCTCGATTGGCTCCGCCAACTGACAGTTCAAATTGGCTCCCGTTGTTGTATTCGCCAGACTATGAATCTAGTGACTATAGATCATTGCACGATGGCGTCATCAATGCAGTTTTGACAGTTCAGGGAGCTTGCTTACGCGGACTTAGAAAAATTTCGGTATGTTCGGTTAGTGTTTTTGTACTCTAAGTTCAGAACAATTCAAGTAAAACAGCCGGAAAACAGACACCAGTGCTTATTTTTACATTGTTTCTTGAATCTAATCATACAGAATCTGGAAAACGTCATTGGAAAATTTCGTTGCAACGGTCAGGATTCTAACACCTTGTAAACAAGCTCCCTGAACTGTCAAAAAAGTGAGGTTCATACATTCCGTGCAATGATCTATAATCAACCACATATTCTTTTACCAAGCTATCCCATGCAGTGTCCTCTGCCTACACTGATGAATTTTTTGTTGCAATTATTTGACAACCGTTATAACATGTTATAACTCTGTCTGAACAAGGCATTAGTGCCGTTTAACGCACGCACACTACGGTGCCATTTAGATCAAATAAGTGCAATTAAGAAGGGAAATCATTTTTAGGAAAACAATCCATCATTCCTCTGCATGTGCCAGAAATAGAAAGGTGATTAAACGTCAAAAAGCTTAATAGAAGAACAAAAACAAAATTGGAAATTATAGATAACTTATTCATAGTGAATTACCACGATGATTGTACAGAAGAGGAGTTCCCCATTAGAATTGATAGATTACTTGACCGAGTTTTCATTTTCAAGCAATTTGCGGAAGAAGCCATTGTTTACGTTTGCGACATTGACCCTTATAATAACTCAATGACTCCTTGATTTGCTTTATTTTTAAACCTGTTGGTTTAAACAAAAGGAAAAACAAAAATTTTAAACAAAGGGAAACTGGAAAAAGAGTTAGGGCTGCAAAATGGTGAGTCGACAACTGTGATGGAGCGTGCGTCCCCGCAACATAGCTCTGGTCCTCACAAGTTCCTACCTCATGCTTCCACGGGTCAACAGATGACAAAGACCGCCAGCTAAGGGTTGCGTACTTAACTGGTAGTGCAGCCTGGGCACTGTTTTCCTTCTGACTTTAGCTAGATTGAGGAGGTGCGTACCGAGCGTCTATCCACCAAGGAGTTCTGTCCACCAGCGGCTGAGTAAGAAACGCTGTATCTCGTAAGCTATACCTTAGGAGGCAGTCCCACCAACGCAATGTAGGCAGCGCGACCCCGGTGAGATAGCATGCTGAAATCTTACCCTACCACGACAAATGTAAGTATTCTTTGTACGGTTTATAATTTTGGATCATCCATGGAATTTTAGAGTATCGTGTGATTTTTTGTTCCTTCATGGCAATGATAATGCAAGTCCATTTACAATGCAGACAGTACACATGTTATTCTCATTTTATATTATAACATCCCTTCACAATATGTTTTATGCTATTTTCAGCATCGCATTTATCCATCGTCGTAAGTTTTGGTCCACCTAAGCGAGATAAGGCGCTATAACCTTGGCAATTATTGCCAGGCTTTTGGTTCAAATGCCAAAAGTCCACCCACCAGCAAATGGAGCATAAACTAATCTTTCTAGCATCTATGCATTTATCCCAACGATAAAGTACAAATTATCATACTGTTTAACTCTACATGGAAGCGTTTGGTACGGGAGGTCCACGCTTTCTTCCTTCCCTTGATTCAAAGTAGTAGAGCGATTTTAGATCTTTCTGGAATCGCTCTATTTCTTGGAATCCTCTCTGCGGCACATACTACGCAGTTGGCCTGGCCGATGACAAGAAAAATGATGTATTCAAGAAACCATAATTTTCCAGGATGCTTTCAAGAATTGGCTGCGTTAGTGTGAGATTAGATAAGATTAGATTAGACAAAGGGAAACTGGAAAAAGAGTTAGTTAAGCAGAAATTCGATCATTTCTTTAGCTTGATCACCGCCGTGAAGTTGAAAACAATCTAATCAGACTTTGCGTCTTAACATTTAACATTTATGTCTCCACTTGCCATTTGACAATAACACAAATGTTTGGACTGAAAATGCTAGTGAAAAAAAGGTAAGTAGCCCAGCTTGCCCCATCTTACCGTACATTTTTGACCTCGTTGTACACTGAGATTAATTCCGAGGCTGTGACGACAATTAAATCATGGTCAAGATGACTATTGGTCGAAGTCGGTCGAACGTACCACGGCATTCTTGACTATGGTCACGGTAACAAGGACTATTCTGACATTATAGTAATTGTTGATTCAACTATTTTTGATGGTTGTTTTGACCATGATCATGATCGGTTGAAAATCAATACACTGCCATAGTCATCCTAACTCCCAATAACGAAATTTGCCCTCCTTTTCAACTGCATACAAGTTAAGTAATTCCGACAGTATAAGCATTTCTTGACCATTACTTGCTCTATCCTCACGTACATTAGTTTTGAGCATAGTAGCCTTAAATCGGAAATCGGTCCGTTACTTATTTGATTACATCAAGTCTTGTCAAGATGCGTGCTCCAGCGATCCTGAGGGAAATGGAGGGAACCAGCTACTAGATGGTTCGATTGGTCTTTCGCCCTAATTCTTACAAACGTTTTGCATGTTGTGAGCTGCTTCGGTCCTCCTATAACTTCAACCTGATCAGGTTTAGTTCCCCATCTTTCGGGTCACATCCTCTGCCCCCGAGGGAGCTACAACACCTAGTGATGGAGGGACGCTGCCGAAAGCAGCGTCCGTAATCCCGCACAACTCAAGTTATGTTTTTATTGCCTTTGGTGTTCTGGAGAAACTTCAAAACTGAGCTACGCTACCGTGGGGCATGCAACCGGCACCAAGAGGCGGGTTTTCGGGCGACCTTGCGTCTTGTGACGCAGACGCTGTTTCGTAATGGGTCTCAATGTCCTCGTGTAGCGCGGGAGACAAGTCGTTGCAGCGAGATTTGGGCATACCCCACTCCGGCCCCAGGTGAATGTCTCTGCTTGGATAATCGAGTTCAACGGGCTTTAGCCCTAAGTAGTTTCACGTACTTTTTGACTCTATTCAGAGTGCTTTTCAACTTTTCCTCACGGTACTTGTTCGATATCGGTCTCGTGGGGAAGGAGTTTACTTTCCACATTGTTTTGCACTATCAAGCAACACGACTCCATGGAAAAATCTTCC
The DNA here is from genome assembly GCA_034211315.2 of Aedes japonicus. Classification (NCBI taxonomy): domain Eukaryota; kingdom Metazoa; phylum Arthropoda; class Insecta; order Diptera; family Culicidae; genus Aedes; species Aedes japonicus. The sequence goes on from JASCZW010005840.1 coordinate 193,568, forward strand.
GCCACCAGCGCCGTTCTACGGGTCTATCACCCTCTCTGGGAGTATAATTCACAATCTAGCTAAACAAAACTGGGAACCACGAGCTGATAAAATTTCCAGTAGACGGAACCAGGCAAATACAGACAGCGCATCGTCTTTATGTGTTGCGGTGTTCCCGTTTCGCTCGCAGCTACACAAGGAATCCTTGTTAGTTTATTTTCCTTTCCTTATTAACATACATAAATTTAGGGGATAGTCACACATTATTTGAGGCCTACTGATGGTGGTTTAGGTTGTGCGATAGAATACAATGGTAACCATATCGGATGAATGATGGAGTATATTCATTAACCCGCATCAACCGTGGGTAACGGTGGCGCGCCATGACTATCTTTTATGTTTTCAATACCCGTCCATCCGAAGTGAAGCGCGCACGCACACGTTTAATTGAATGGATAAATATAGAAACTTATAAATGTGTACATAGTACACATGTAAGATGTGGAATATGTGTTCAACTTTCTTTCTTTTTTAGACGGGATGAAAAATCTGCAAACATGAACCCGGAGAACCATGGATCAGATTGTCTAGAGTCGTGTCGTGGCCGCTTATGGCTATCTTGCCGGATCTCGCGCTGTTAAAGCGAGGACATGTGAAAAACACATGTGCCACGTTGTTCAAGGACTCTACATTAGGCCATCCCCTATTTTGAAAAAAATGGCCAAGTCAAGAATTCCACCTCTTGAAATGTTCGTCTTGACTAGAAAACAAACATACTTAAATTTGAAGACCGTGCGTTGAAGTTAAGTGCTCCCCCAACGGGCCTAAAGAAATGCTAGTACGGGTGACTACCCACGCGGTGGCAATCACGCTACTGTAGAGTACGGTCTTGCAGGTCGACGAAGGTCAGTGTGGTCAGGTTGACAACATTTTATTTTTGTATTTTTTTTATTATCAATGTTGTTTGGGACACTATATCATCAGTACACCAGATTTTAGGTATGGACTTTGCATCCTCGGTCTTGCGCGGAGGTGTGCTCTTCGGAGGTCGGCTATCGGCTGTGACCACCAATACACCGGCGACCTTCCATTTCTAGGTTTGACGTTCTTGGGCATGGTCGCGTCGCACTCTCGGGTAAGTGATATAAAGAGTCGTTCACTGCAATGTTCCTGAGTTTCGCGTAAGATTTTATCCCTCTCATTTATCCCTCTGATTTGTATTGTATACGATACAATAACGAACCTCTAAATAGTCGCTATGGTTGTAGCCATCATCCTACCTCCAAATACTTAGCAGCTCAGAACTGCAGAAAGTTACATCGATTATCGATTGCGCTTCTTTTCTATGGTAGGTACTCTTGGTACCTACGTTGGCTCGGTCTACATGTTCAATCGACCATCCAGTGACGCGTAGCAGCTGCAGAAGAACGCTCCATTTGCTCTAGCTACCGCGAAGCCAATATTTGAGGTAGACACAACCTTCTGAACCAGGTACTTGCTCATCGTCCATCAGGGGGATAGGACCATATTGGACCCAATTGCCCTTATCGGCAGGGATGCTTTTTTTTTGCAATCTGATCAACAAATGATAGCTACTTGTAAACACTGTGGCCACACATACTTTTCATTTATCACATAAACATCATTTGTGTTTCTCAGAGGGTTCTGTTTATGTTTGAACACATCAGAATTTTGTGAAATTTTCCATGGATTTTTGCCAATAAATATGTGTGGATTATTTGCCGTGTGGGGAATTTTCGATTTTGCTCGTTAGTTGAAAAACCGTTTATCACACTATAATCTTCTAACAAAAAAACCGGATGATTTTTGCGCATTTGCTGCATTTGCCTTGCGAATGAACTCAAAAACGCTCTTTCGAGTTCCGCTTTTTTCGTATTTTTCCAGAGTTAAGGCCCAAACGCAATATGGACGGAAAAAGAAAGTTTGACAATTGTCGTAGATGACATCGATATGTCAAATTAGAATCAACTTGGATTTAAGCAGTTTTCTATTCGACAAGCAGGTTTAGTCAGATTGGGCTCCTCCGCTGCCTTTAGGGTCACCCACAATTGATACGTTGCGGATGCGTTGACGTAAATTTGACAGAAAACCTATGGGTAAACTGTCAAATTCACGCAAACGCATCCGCAACGTATCAATTGTGGGCCAGCCATTTGCCGTTCGCATCCGTTATCACTACGTTCGAGCCTTTGAAATTTAACTGACATATGAGCGAAAAAACAAGTTTATTTACAGCAGTACCAAAGAGTGTGTCAATCCTGCTCAGAATTTAGCAAACAATCTTTTAACCAAGATCCGCTCATCCGAAGTTGTCAGAAAAAAATAAATCTGTATTTTTTGAGAATTAAATAAATTTATGATTTTGCCTATACTGATAAACTTGCTTTACAGCTTCGGAGAGGGTTGTCATCTATAGAAAAAACTGAAACTAAGAGTGTGAACATCGGTTAATTGAGAATTAAATTCCATTTTTTAACATGAATGTTCCTTGGAACTTTATTTGTGTGTATGTGTGTATATACAATCCAACGCCCACCGTCCGGCAGTGATTTTATGGAAGAAAAATGTTTGCAGTTAAGCGAACTGTTGTCGACTCGACAAACATTTTTAGCCCGGGAATTGGAAAGTGATAGCTCTGTTGCGTTCCAGTGACCCATTTCAGAATGCCTGGTTACTCACGTCCATTCCGAGGTCACTTTCACTTACAACAAGCCCCGCATAAACACAGTACAAACGTCAAATGGATATAGGTACTGTGCATACACTTCCATCATCAAATCATATTGTTTTGATGATGGCAGGTATTTAGCAGTATCGTTCAGATTCAGAAAGATCTCACCGGATATTGAGTTTTACACCAACCTAACATAACCTCGCAAAATGAATCGGATGAATTTCTTTTGACAGGAGTCCGTGGTTTGTTTATTCCATCTGTATGAATTCGAAAACAAACAAACCACGGACTCCTGTCAAAACTGAATTCCATTCATCAGGATAAACCACACGTTCACTAGTGACGTCATCTTGCAAAATTCTATTGTTGCCGATCTTCAGTCTTCATTTGGACGGCTTCCCTGGATGCTGAAGGATGCATTTATGTCTCTACAGAAGTAGCACTCTGCTATTCGGCAAATATTTTCACATCATCCTTTTCGAAAGGAACAGCGTGAATACAATAAGTACTTCGCGCACAATGAAAATCACAGGTAAAAAACACTTCCGAGAAAATTTATCACAAAAAATCAAAATATCTAAAAATCACAATCATTGTTCAACGAAAAAAAAAAAACTTCACAGCTCTCCATCTGTACACCATGTGGTGAGTGAGTGCATCTGGAATTATATGCCAGTCACTCACGCGCGCATGCGCGTTAGCTTCGTTTTTTGCTTCTGACCAGCAAATGGCCGTTTTCTACATTGCACTGGTTTTCATTTTTCTCTCCCCACACACTCCCAACAATCAAAATCTTTCGCTATGAGGCGACTCTATATCGCCTTCTAAACTGCTTATAATCATCATGTCATTCGCGAAAAAGCCGAAAAATACTCGAATTTAATCATTTATGGCTGCGTGGCACAATACTAACAGCACTAACAAACACAACGAAGCTGCTATTTACCTTTCCTCCCCGTACCCGGAGGGCGAAGCACAAAAAAAACAAAAAAACGGGGAAAAACCGCCGACCAACACAAATGTTTGCACGGAATCGATTATTTACACTACATCTCACACAAAACACGTGGAGATTCTATGATTTCACTGTTCGTTTAGGTTGAATTTCGAATATATTTTAGATTTTATTTTCTGCGAAAACGACGCAGCAAAAACAAAACACGTCAGTTTCCAAGCACGGCTTGCTGCGATCATGCTCCTTGGAACTTTATTTAAACCGAAAAAACAATCTCAGACCGTTTTATAAGTTAAGCTCAAACATCTTGGTAACATCCATACCCTTCACGCCAAAGCCACGAGTTGAAATCGCACCACCGGACATGACATAAAATACCCAAATGCACTGAAATACAACCAAATAGCAGATATTTGTATTGATTTGAATTGAAATCAATCTACAAAAAAAGCCTGGATTTTGAGTAAAAAAAGCCATTATAATAACTAAGAATGGGGAAAAATTACAGGCGGAAAGTCACTTTAATGAAGAGAAAAAAATATTATGATAATTTAATTTTCTAACTTGAATGCACAATGTGCATTGCACATCCCTACATGAGTAATTCATGTTTTAAAATGTTTGAGGTTCAGCACGATTATCAGATATTTATGAAAATCATGAGAAATTAATTACGTCAATAATCCCTTTATTGTTCATATAATTTAAAAAATCGCATACAATTTTGAAATCCACCATCCAAATAATATTATTTTTTCCCCTCCACAGCATCCTCATATTCTGCGATAATGTATCGATGGAGTTTGCCGGCCAGGACGACCCGGCCTTCAAAGGCACCAAGCAAGGTCGCGTCTATCTTACTACACATCGCATGATTTTCAACAACAAGAAGGCTAGCGATCCGATGCAATCATTCAGTTTTCCCTTCGTCACACTTAATGATGTAAGTATCAATCGTGTCGTTTTGTTTTGTCCGTCAACCACGTCTGTTTCTCCGTCTTCGCCTGTGCGTTTCACACACCTCTTTGGTGACAGTGTGGAATTTTGTATGGTGGAAGTTTCGCGCTCCCATCATATCTTCATATGATATGCACAAGGCGAATCTGAAGGTTAGCTCAAATATCATTTTCGATTGATTTTCTCGCTTTTGTGCATTTGTCTCTATTAGGTCCAACTCGAGCAACCAGTCTTTGGAGCGAACTACATCAAAGGCAAAGTGCGTGCGCAGGAGAATGGTAATTGGACCGGAGAGTCCAAGTTTAAACTGATCTTCAAACACGGTGGAGCTATCGACTACGGACAAGTGAGTTGGACCCTTGGTATTATAAATATTCAGTTAAAAGTTAATTGCAGACAATGTAGGTAGGGAGTGACCGATAAACTTCAGCTTGCTTTAGTGTCAATGTCAACGAAAGCATGTTGTTACAGTAAAAACCTGTTGAGTTGTTTAGTTGTGTCGTATACATCGTGTTGGTGCTCAGGTGATGCATATTTCAAGCAATTTACACCGTGAAAATTTTGTTTGGTGGCAAGAAAAATACTCAACAATTAATGCAACATCTAAACAATGTTGTAATTTTGAATGCATTGTATTGCAACTGGATGACTATAGTGTTGGTTTAACGCTCTCATTAATAGAAAGTGAGTGTTGCTTTGAAATGTTATACTTGGGTTCTTGTTTTCATACAACCATCAAACCCGTTAATCAGTCCGTATCGTGTCTATGTCGATTTTGTCGAATTATCAAACTAATCAGCACGTTAATGCTACGGGTATCTTCATTTCAGTACGTTGTTGAAGGGTCTTGTTAAAATGTATTTATTAACATCTTTACATTCAAGTTTCCCTTAAAGACACTGCGGTTTCGTAATTTATTCTCTGAAAATTCAAAGAGATTGTGAAAGCTATCGCGACTTCTTACACTTTCAGCCTTTTGCATTCTAAGAAATTAAGAACAGAACAAAACATAAAAAGTATGCTAATGAAACGAAATATCCACGGAAGAGGAAATCCTATAGGGCATAACATAACTTGGAATAAGTTTGTTTGACTTAAGATACATACTATAATGGTTGTGGTTGTACGGATAATACCGTACGTGGAGTAACGGTTATGATGTAGAAGGAGATGTTCGCTCATCACCACGAGGCCCCACAAGAGTGGACAGTAATGTTTGCTAGAATGAAAGATATGAAGAGAAAGTGTTCCGTCAGTGTACGGCAAATTGAGCGGTTGGTTCGAGTATCGCTATATCCAAGTCCTTCGCTCAATTTTTAATACTTGTATTCAATTTTTAACCTACCGTAAACTGACGGAACTAGCAACACTTTCTCTTCATATCTTTCCTTCTAGCAAAGATTACATTACTGTCCACTGGTGATGAGCGAACATCTCCTTCTACATCATAAGATACATGTTTTCCTAAAAAGGAGGGTTGTTTGGTATACCGATCATTCGAAAGTCTATTAAAAAAATAAATACCAACACTTCTTTTACCTTTGTACTTACTAATGCTTTCCTCTTTAAGGCTTGTGAAAGGAAATTTCTGTTTTCCATTCTTAGAATAGAAAAAAAAAAGAAATTTTGTTTTTCAGCATTGAGCTAGGCCTTAGCAATTCATATTTCTGCTATACTTTATGGCAACTATCCACTTTATTATTATTTAAATTGTTACCTAACATTATTCCAAATGGGCTTCCATCAACTGCTGGTATCATGCACCATTTTCGAGACATTGCACAGTGGTCCAGAATGCAAATTTAGCTGGAAAGATACGTTTTCAGCCTTAATTTGAAGTTTTGGAGCAAAATCTACAAAGTTTTCTAATAATGAGTCCCTTCTTTTGGTAAGAATTAAAACAAGGGTGGTCCCTGTTTTCCGAGGAATCGAAAATCTAACTATTTTATATGAAGAAATAAAGGCATATATTCTTGAAAAAAGTTGTAGATGAGAAAATGTTAAGCAACTTTGGTGGAATACATTTTTTTGTTAACATTTGAAATTTCCAAATTAGAGGAATTTTTTCTACGTAGCTTAGGGTGTCCCTATAAAAATCAGTTATTTAGCTGTAGCTTTTTTATCTAAAATTTTTCTTCAAAATTGTTTTCCCAATGATTCTAGTCTAGAACAATAAAAGATACTTTTGTGTACTGAAATCGTCGCTATCGTATGTCAAACAAAAGTTATTATGGTTTTTTTAAATAGGACTTTTTCAAATGTTGATCTCTCTGGTTGGGGCAGACAGAAAAAATATTTCTCAACTGCATTTGGAAGATTTTATATTGGTTGGCGTGATCCAATAAACCTGCCACCATACGAGAAGCGGTGCCGTCTTCCACTGATCGAACCACTGGAGGTGAGACGATCAATTGCACAAGCAACGTTTGCAGCGAAACTAATATCAGGAGACATCGTCTGCCCGGCTTTGCTGACACAGCTGAATTTGTACGCACCCGAGCGACCACTTCGACAAGGTGATTTTCTACTCTTGGAACCACGGAGTAGAAATTACGCTTTGCATGAGCCTATTCGTTCATTTTGTCAGCGATTTAACGACTAGTTTGACTTCTTTGACTTCAATATTTCCATTGACGTGTTTCGCCAAAGACTTCTAAACCTTTTCCGCACCGCTAATCGTTACCAATTAGATTAAAGCTCGTAGTACACTGTTTGTCCCATAGGCAAATATTTGGCATAGGCAGCTAGACAGCTGACAGATATCATAGATGTTTGTCAGATGCCTATCTGCCTATGACAAATATTTGGCTATTGGACAAACAGTGTACTACAAGCTTAAGTTTCATTCATTGAGACATCCATTGTCAGTTGAATTTTATATGTTAAATAAATAAATAAATAAAATATTATTGCATATTATATTCCAAAACTGGAGATAGGTTTTTTTTTTTAAATTGAGTATATTCAGTCAACCAAATAATCTTATGAATTTCATAAGGTTCAACTGAACGATGCTTTGGAATTTCATAAGACTGATTTATGAATGGATTTTGTTTCACACGGCGTTGTTCTTGATAGCCATTAAGCTTCCATGATATACTAGTGGGCAAGTCACTGGACCAATAACCTCAACGTTCAAGGTTCGAATCCAGATAGCTCCATATTTTTATTTTTTCGACATCATTGTATTTCATAAGATAAATTTATGAAATTCATACTGATTTCTTATAGCAAATAATCATTATGCAATCTTATGAATACCGAAAGTTTATTTCGCTTAGTGTTTGGTAAGGGCGTAATTTTATAAGAAAAAGTTACCTCTTTTTAATTCTTAAAACCATCGTGAATCTAACAATGAGAAGCTCTCTCCTCTCTCGCTCTCTTTCATTTATTACAGCATCATTATACTGCCGTTCTACGCATAACTGTCCCATGTTGCAAAAGTTGCAGTTGAGAAAAAAGCGTTTTAAGTTTTGCGTCACTATTGTATAGGGCTGGTAAGATTCGTGGTAAAACCCACAAATTTATGAGTGGCATTTGAAGATGTGGCTTCGAGTTTTGATGTAATCTGTGGTATTACAAATAATAAGATTATTTTTGTATGTAAAATACGAGGTAAAATATTTAGTGGGACTGATATGCGTAGAATTTTGCCTTGCAGCATATCTAGGCATATCAGTCCCACTGCATGATGTATTGATGGATCGTTGGCGATAGAATTTACGTTTTCAAATACACATGCCATGTGCATTATTGTTTATGCTCTTACCATGATTCTGATTATTTTTTATCACCATTTCATCATTAAAAACACAGTTCTATCAAATGCAAATGGTGGCTTATATAGACAATTTAATGTCAATCTTTTCATGTCAAAGTCATTGTTTAAGTTTACATATAAGCCCCTTATCAATGCTGAGCGTCGAGTAGTTCCTACAAAAAATGTTGTAAACTTAAATCATTTTTGTTTTCGAAGATCTCTTAAGAAATGTCGTAGTGGGACTTTTATGCCTAGAATTTCAACATGGGACAATCTAACTTGATGTTTTTTTGATACAAACTCAGAACAAAGTATATAATGTTTTGTTTGTATCCAATAGTATAGTTAAAAAACTAAGCATATATTGAAAAAGCTGCAATTTGACCAAAAGCAACATGGGACAGTTATGCGTAGAACGGCAGTATACATCTTTTGAGGGATTCTTTAGTACAGATAGAAACACAACAGTGCTGGCTACCATACTCTACAAATAGTTGAATGAAAAACGTAACGCTGAATGGAATATGAATGAAAGAGAAAGTAATCAAAGAGAGTCTCTCAATTGCAGATTCGCCCTTATGAAAAAAAACCCTAGAAATAATCTTAAGAATTTCATAAGGTTCAACTTATGAACGATGGTTTGGAATTTCATAAGGCTGACTTATGAATGGATTTTGTTTCACACGACATTGTTCTTGTACGTCTTTAAGCTTTCCTGATTACAAGTGTTGATATACATTAGTAGGAAAGTCACTGGACCCACAACCTTAACGTTCAAGGTTCGAATCCAGGTTATTCCATATTTTTATTTTTTCAAAATGAATATATTTCATAAGATAAATTTATGAAATTCATACTGAATTCCTATAGCAAATAGTCATAATGTAATCTTATGAATATCGAAAGTTTATTTCGCTGAGTATACTTCTGATATTATTTATGAGTAATTTCACTATTAGATTTTTTGCTGTTTGATCATAGTAGCTTAACCGCTCAAAGCCCTCTCCATGGCTGGATTTTGTACCTGGACGCTGGTGGGAGGGCCTAATCTCATGTTAATGATTCATTGGAGATAGCTGATTTATGATAGATGTCGCTAGGTCATGTCATTGTATGACCTACTCTAATGAACCATTCATGGGAGAGCCAAAGGTCCAGCCACACAAAGTAGTGATAATATCACACTCGCTCCTCTTTCTATTTAATAGCCGCGTCGTAGCATGCATGTTTAGAGGCACTAAAGTTGAGTGTGATATTGGCGGGTTGGGCCGCAAATCACTAAAAATTTAATCATAGATAGATTTATTCAATTTTGAATACATTTAATATTCAATTTGAGGTGGTAGTTTGAACTTTGTCATAAAATTTCCTATGCAGTGGACTTCTAGACCGTGGCCATTAGTGTTGCGGTTTTGTGGGATGCGGAGGGCCCGTTTAGGAACTCAGAGTATCGTATCACTGGGGTTTGTCATAGGTGGGTTTGTTCAGAATGAAAGACGTGTGCTGCCGGCGGGCTTTGCCGCAATTTACGCTTAGAGGAGGCTAGAAACAGTTTGTAGACGCCTGACATCATTAAGGGACACGACAGGAGGTGCAGTTTTTATTGCCGTGGCAATTCTTTCATTATTCATAAATTATAATTAAAATATATGCGGTATACGACAGCCGAATTTTAAATTATAGCAAATCATAGAGAGATGTTACTTTGATATAGCAACTATGTAGCGTAAAAACAAAATGAAACTTATAGTGGCATCTCAAATAGCCTGGTCACATTTATACGAACTACTCACATTTGTACGAACTACTCTATACTCTATCTTTTCGGGATTTGCCGTAATGCAGAATTGTAAATTGACGATTTTATTATCACTTTCATTTTTCTTTTGTTTATTTTTTTTAAACACATTTTTTTTTTAAATTGATTGAGCGTGTTAGTAGAACGATTGTGATTGGGAAACAGGGATAATTTCAAATTGACACTTGATTTGATCAATGTTTAAAGTAGGAAATAAAAGATTGAAACACTTTGTTCGGGTAATCACTGGTAGGCGCTAGTAAATTTCTTAAAATTCCGGACTTGTCTTCTGACAGATAGGCCTATTTCGTCTGCGGCTTACAAACTTCTTCAGTGTCAAGTGCTCGACTTATTATTTTCTTTTTGTAGTATTTTTAACCGGTCCAAAACGCCCTACCTGAACCACCTACCCTAATCTATCCTTGTTCCTTCCCATGGAGTTCATGTGGTCTGAATAGACTAGTTCGCCATTTTTCCTCCTTCACCATCGGCTTTGGACTGACTTGCGCTCTTATTGCCCCACCATTTGCTGCAAGATGAAAATGAAAATTAAATGAAATTTCACTATTAGATTTTTTTTGCTATTTGATCATAGTAGCTTAACGGTTTCAGTTAGATGTGCTGTTTCGTAGTAAGTGTTTGGAAAGAAACACAGTTACTCTAGTTAAAACTTGTTGATGAAATCACACGGTGAATTTAATCGGTAGCTGCTGCAAAACAGAATGATAATTGGCTGAGCGGAAATGCGACTTTTGCAGTGAATTCTCCAAAAACTTTACAGAAAAGGAAGCTAAAACCATTCTCCAAAAGCTGCAGAAGAGCTCAGCAGAACCGCCGGCGGGAAATAAAATCAAAATTTAACGCCGAATAATTGAGATTCGCAGCGGCGTTAAGTGCAAGGGCAGCTAGTCGTCGTAATTCTGGAAAGGTACCGTAAGTGTGCTATATTTTTCGCATTTAAGAAATCAAAATTTGATATCATTATGGAAAAGGCCTAGAAAGAGTTACACAACTCCTGTCTTACTCTTATTACGTTGTGTCAAGTCTATTAAAAGAGCGCCATGCAGTACACCTCGTAACTGATCGAAAATTTATTAAAAAAAGTAATTTCTGGATTGATGTATGTGTTCCAAATTAAGCGCACTAAAATTAAGATATTCCATATTTTGCGCACTTTTGCGCACCATAATAAACTAATAAATACTTATGCAAACATTGAAACAATTTGTGTAGTATATACCCAACCCGGTAACAACTTGACAGCTCCAGAGTAAAGTCAATGTACCCCGATAATTTTGGTTCACTGGTTCTGTCAAATCAAATGAAACCTAGAACAAATTATCAATTGAACGTATTTCGTACATCGACTGTTATTTTCAAAGCTGTGGAGCACATATTCGTACTTGATGAATATAATGCTGACGATATGTTGTTGCTTTTCCTTAATGTTAAATGGTGGATATTTTTACCCTTCTCACAGAGAATATATTGGAGCATTGACACACTCGAGACTTAGACTACTAGCCAAATATTGAATAATTGAAAAACCGTAATAATAAAAACACTCCGAAATTTTTAGCACTTGAAAAATATCCGGAAGCTAGCAAACCGCGAATAAAATAGCAGCCTACACGCTTAGATTGAATAACCTAAAATTAGGTATTTATTTGGTCTAAAAATAGGTATTTTTACAATACCTAGTACCCAATTCTCAGTTAAATGAAACGGTAATAAACAGTATTTTTTACTGAAATTGAAGTTATGATCACCCGATATAGGACGTTATTATTAACCCAAATTTCAATAAATTGATAGTCACTGAAACAACGCGGTCGCCAAATTTTTCTAAACGAAAACTTTCATATTTTGCTTATTTATCTTTAAATAAACAGTTTGCTCATGTCCAATATTTGAAACAATAATGACGATTCCGATTAAAATTAGCCAGAAAGTTATGATCAATTGCAGTTTTGGATAATACGATTGTA